>PVJI01006567.1:0-85572 GCA_004026765.1 Micronycteris hirsuta | reverse complement strand
TGTGATTTGGAAAGTGGAAATGAGGTAGAGGCCTTACTACTGATGTTTCCACTGGCAATAGGATAATGGACATTTGTGCTTTTTACTGGCATCAGCGGCAGAGGCCCCTGTGTCCAGTCGTAGTAGCTGCATGGTGTTACCTGGCAGGGTATGGGGCAGTAAGCTTACTGGTACCAATCATAGCAGGCATGCTGAAAGATAGCAGCAATCTCCTAACCATGATAGTTTCCTAATTGTAAGGACTCCTGAGTCACAAAAGTGGTAGGTCAGGAGTTCGTGGCTTCCTGGGAAGAGGCAGGAGATCCCTTTGACTTGGTTCTGAGCTTAGCTTTTGGAAGTGTGTTCCTTTAGGCCTCTCAGTGAATCTGAAATGCACTCACTGGTTCTTCCTGTGTAAGTTAGCTAGAACTGATTCTTTTCTCTGCAAGTAAACCCTGATCAATATGGATAGTATTGTTATGGTTATTTTACAAGTGAGGAAACTGAGACCCAGAAAGGCTAGGTAACTTGCTCAATTGATCTTGAGCCCTGGTGGACATATAATAGTTGTACTCTCTGAAGTGGGAACTATGGCGCAGCAGTATCTTTCATGAGGACCCTTCATAGAATTAAATTTCAAGGGCACTCAACCCTTCTGGCTATGGTTGTTTGAAGCATGTAACCTCCTCACCCTGAACTTCATTCTCACTGGAAACATGTAGGGAAAATGCCCTCAAGGTCAGAAATAGTACTTCGTACATATATGTTTCAGATGTATTTCAGATGTATATTGCCCCTTGGAGAATTTGTATATTTTATAGCTAAGGTGGAAATTGATCCATTTGGTAAATAATTGTGCCTATATATTGCACTCTTGATTCAGCTTTTCAATATGTCTGATAAATAAATCTTAATTATGTTGAATTTTTGTTTCCTTTAATCTCATCCAGATCAAGCTCAGAATCTGTCTGCTAACTCACTCATTCATTCATTCATTCATTCGGTGAGTGTTGAGAGCCTACAGTATGCCAGAGTTGTTGGGGTAACAAAAAGATGAGTAGCCATGTTACTACTGCCTAGGAATTCAGTCTTCTGAGAGAGAGAGCGGTACAAACAAACATATAAAATGAAGTGTTGTATTACATGGTTACTTCCTAGGTTAGAGGAAGAGGAAACAACCAGCTCTGCCTGGAGGAAGCAGAGAACAAAGACCTTCCGTTTTAACAGGAGTTCACTCCTATCAGAGAGATGCAAATTAAAACCACAGTGAGATACCACCTCACACCGGTCAGAATGGCCATCATAAACAAAGCAACAGATAACTGTTGGAGGGGATGTGGAGAAAATGGAACCCTACTGCACTGTTGGTGGGAATGCAGACTGGTGCAGCCACTGTGGAAAACAGTATGGAACTTCCTCAGAAAACTAAAAATGGAGCTGCCTTTTGACCCAGCAATTCCACTGTTAGGATTATATCCTAAGAACCCTGAAACACCAATCCAAAAGAACCTATGCACCCCAATGTTCATAGCAGCATAATTTACAATAGCCAAGTGCTGGAAGCAACCTAAGTGCCCATCAGTAAATGAATGGATCAAAAAACTATGCTACATTTACACAATGGAATTCTATGCAGCAGAAAGAAAGAAGGAGCTCCTACCCTTTGCAACAGCATGGATGGAACTGGAAAGCGTTATGCTAAGTGAAATAAGCCAGGCAGTGAAAGACAAATACCATATGATCTCACCTTTAACAGGAAACTAATCAACAAAACGAACAAGCAAGCAACATATAACCAAAGACATTGAAATTGAGAACAGGCTGACAGCAACCAGAGGGGAGAAGGGAGGGAATTTCAGGGGAAAAGGGTGAAGGGTTTGCAGGAACAATTATGAAGGACATATGGACAATAACAAGAGGGGGTGGAAACAGGGGAGGGAGGTGGGGAGGACTGGGGTGGTAGGGAGGGGTGGGGGGAAAGGCAGAAAACTGTACTTGAAAAACAATAAGAAAAAGAAAAAAAACCCAGAAGTTCACTGAACAGTCAAGGAAACTGCACTGGCAAAATGCAAGAAGCGTTAGGAGGATAGTGCTTTCTGCCGCATTAGATAGAGAAAGGGGAGCATCCGGGGAAAGGCTTGGGTGGTATTACATTGTGTTTTTTTCTAATAATGCAAAACAGATTTATTTGCGTGAACAAAAATGAGGATTAGGATACTAGAGAAAAAAGAAAGCAGTCTTCTGACAAATGGAGACCAAGACTCAAGTAGCTATTTCAGGACCTACTATATAGGGAAGAGTAGCTGTGTTGCCTTCGGAAGTACAAGTCCCTTTATCTGACGCTTTTCAGCAGGCTTTACAAACAGGCCTTCTCCATGGGTCAGCTCTTCAAAGATCTATTCCAGATAGTCTGTGTTCTTCACTTGTTTATCCAAGAGCTCTCCCCACAGTCTAAGAGATCAGTTTCACTTTTCTCAGAAGCCAAGATCTTCAGGCCTTGCAGGACCTTGTTTAACATATTCTCCAACTGCAGAGCTGACTTCAGGGCTATATGCCACTTCCCCAGTTATCTGTGCTAGTCCACATTTGCTTAGATATCTTAGGACTCGGGATTTTTGAATGTAAGTTGCCTGTGGGATTGTCTTAGAAGAACTGTATGGCGGGCAATTTGTAAACGATAGAGCTGGTGTCAGCGGACAATCAACATTTGCATCGTTGGTTTTCTTAATGCTTAGCTCAAATAATTACCTTCAAATGTTCATGTTATACAATCCACTTATCTACATACTGATAATTAATTTGACTTTTGTGTAGCCTCTAATGTACTTACCCTTTCAGCCTGGGCTTATGAACTTATTTACAGAATTTTTAAGAACAACTGGTTATTTAAAACATTTTATTTTGAAATAATTTTAAACTTACAGAAGAATTTCAAGAAAAATATAAAGAACTTTCCTATACCCTTTGCTCAAATTCATGAGTTTTCATCAATTTTTAACATTTTGCCACATTTAAGCACTTGTGCGTGTGTGCACTGCCTCTCTCTCTCTGCACACACACATTAATTTTTTTCTAAATTTAACACTATTTGAAGACATCTTGTCCTTTTATTCCTTTTACTGAATGTCTATTTTCTAAGAACAAAGCAGTTATCAAAGTCGGGAAATTTAATATGAACACAATACTTTAATGTACAATCATATGCCAATTTCATCAATTGTCCTAATAATATCTTGCAAATCAATTTTTGGTACATCACTTAGTCCAACAACATACTGATATTCTTTAGAGGTTGTAGGGAACAATACATTATTTTGAAAATGTTTATTTGTCACAAATTAATTTATGTTTAATGTGGGCTTTATATAAAATTTACTCGTGGATAGACCAACCCATTCCCGTTAAGGAGATCAGTCCTGTCTTGAAAAGACCAGGCTTGGGAAGGTAAATTTTCTTACCCATTCACTGCAGTATCAAATTGCTCTTTCAAAAAAAAAAAAATTAAAGGGAAAGATTTAGAACCATCTGTTTTTTGTGTGCCAGTGGCCTAAGAGGTGAGGGGAAACAAACTTGTTTTCATTTCTCTGACAAAATCCTGGCATGTGGACCCTCTGTTTTCTCAATTAATTGTAGAATCTTGACTGATGAATGGGCATTCTTTAACCTGAGCGGACTATTTGGAATTTAAAATTAGCAATGTAATTATATTTGCTGGCCCACTGATTGAAGGGAAATTGCACTCGGCTGTTGAATTTGCATGTTGTGAAATGGGTCATGGTAGCAGATGGCCTTCCAAAAAGCAAAAAATAACTCTGGAGTTGGTTGCTCTTTCTCCTGGCTTCCATGACTGAGCCCTGCTGCATGAGAGTGGGAGTGCTCAAATCAGGTCAGGGAAATTTGAGTGTCAGGAGAGGTAATCAAAAGGAGCAATAAGTTGGCAAAGAATAATATTTTGATCTTAAAATAAATCACCATATACGGAAATCTGAATATAAACCTAATGCTACATGTTAAATCCTAATTAACAGTTATTTATTAAGTGCTCGCTCTCACAGGCACTGTTGTAGAGACTTTGCATGTACTGACTTGCAATGAGTAACAGTTACTATAGTCTGCATTTTACAAAAGAGAGAACTGAGATTGAGAGAGTAAATTGGCAAAATTCAACATAAAATTTTTAGTTACATGAAATATTTAATTGAAGCCTCAGGAGATTTTACTTTTAAGTTCAAAGAGGTAATATTTAGATCATGATTTGTAAATACCATTCCCACTTAAAACAAAACAAAGAAAACAGGGCACCCTGAAGAAATGAAGATCCGTTACAGGTCTGGTGTTGGAAATGTACAAGATAAGCCTATGACATCTTGTCTCACCAAATAGCAAAAAATATATCAAAAACTTTGGGATTGTGTCAAAAGGACTCAGGACCTGTTATTGGGCAAAGAGGGACAAATTTGAGCACCAATAAGGATGATAATTGCCCTAGACAGTGTGGCTCAGCTGGTTGGAGTATCATCCCATATAAGGGTTGGGAGTTTGATTCCCAGTCAGGGCACATGCCTGGGTTGCGGGTTTGATCCCGAGTAGAGGTGCATATGGGAGGTGACCAGTCAGTGTTTCTCTCTCACATTGATGTTTCTCTCTCTCTCCTCTTTCTTTAAAGTCAATACACATATTTAAAAAATAATAAAGATGATAATTAAAATGAATTTAAACATATAGAATATGTTTATTTTTTTTAAGATTTTGTTTACTTACTTTTAGAAAGAGGGGAAGAGAGGAAGAAATAGAGGGAGAGAAGTATCAAAGTGTGGTTGCCTCTCACAGGCCCCCTACCGGGACCTGGCCCATAACCCAGGCATGTGCCCTGACTGGGAATTGAACTGGTGACACTCTGGAGCACAGGCCGGCACTCAGTCCATTGAGTCACACCAGCAGGCTAGAATATGTTTATTTAAACACATAGCATATTTCTAAATCCATCAGTTCATAAAAATACCAAAACAGCAACACAATGATATTCTTTAAAGACTCTAGAGAATAAATACATTACATTAATAACTGGCCAGTAGAGAGAAAGAATCAAAATTTTTCCTTGACTTTTCTATACAAACTATTTCATGTAACCAAATATTCAACAAGGCAAAGTTTCTTTTTTATAGAATTAATCTAATAAATGAAGACAGAATAAAGGAATAATAGAAATGTCACAATTTGAAATTTCTAATGAATTAGTGTTTGTAGGCAATGATCAACCATGGTTGAAGATACCTAGAAACAAACACTGTAAGCCTCTCAGCTGAGGTATCCCACACCACCTACCTGTATAATGGTCTTGCCAAAGAAACCAAACCAGAATCTGTTTAAGCTGCTTTATCTCCCTGGCAATACAGAGGACAGAGGAACATGCTAAGTGACACCATAAGGATGTAATCCAGACTAAAGGAAACTCAGGGCAAAAGGACCAGTTTAAAAGAGAAAAACAATAACAATAGCTAAAGTGTAAGGAGGGAAACCTTTACATTAAAAGAGACTTAAGAAATTAATATTAATCAGCCCTGGCTGGTGTGGCTTAGTGGATTGAGCTCCAGCCTGAGAATCAAAGGGTCAATGGTTCGATTCCCAGTCATGGCACATGCCTGGGTTCCAGTCCAGGTCCCCAGTACAGGGACACGTAAAAAGCAACCACACATTGATGTTTCTCTCCTTCTCTTTCTCCCTGCCCTCCCTTCTCTCTAAAACTAAATAAATAAAATATTTTTTAAAAAAGGAATTAATATTAATCAATGTTAATACAGAGTCCTTTTTGGATCTCATTTCAAACTAATTGTAAAATACAACAAAACAAACTAAAATCATAATATTTATGGAACATCAGGAAAATAGGAACACTGATAATATTAAAAATTATAGTTGGAGTTTTGGGGGTATGATGATATTGTCATTATGTTTAAAAAGGAAAGTCTTATTCTGGCCAAGATGGAGGTATATGTAGATATACTTCACTTCCTCGCACAACCAAAAGAAGGACAACCACCAATTTAGAAACAAAAAACAACCAGAGCCGCCAGAAAATCAAACTGTATGGAAATCCAACAACCAAGGAGATAAAGAAGAAACATTCTGAGATTTTTCTTCCTATGTTCTTCTCTACGACTTTTATGGATCATGGGGGAAAGAAGAGGAAGGGTCATTAAGGAATATGTATGAAGGACCCATGGACAAAGCCAAAGGGAAGTAGGATTGAGGGTGAGAGGTGGGTGTGGGTAGGGTAGGGGGAAGTGGTGGCAGGAAAATGGTGGCAATTTACTTGAACAATGATAAAAAAAGAAAAGAAAAAAAATAAAGAAAATTCATCCAGACTAGTGGGGGGGTAGAAACGGGCAGCTGGAGATGGAGAGGACACTAGACAAGGTGGCAGCTGGCAGACTGGGCAGTCCCACATTCACATGCAGATAAGTCAGGAGGAACAACTGGAGAGAGAGACAAACTGTGCAACCCCAGGTTCCAGTGTGGGGAAATAAAACTTCAAAACCTCTGGCTATAAAAAACCTGTGGGTTTTGCAGCGGTGGGAGAAACTCCCAGTCTCACAGGAGAGTCTATTGGAGAGGCCCACAGGGTCCTAGAATGTACACAAGCCCACCCACCTGGGAATCAGCACCAGAAGAGTCCAATTTGCTTCCAGGTAGCTGGGAAGTGACTGAAGGCCAGTTGAGAGCCAAGCAAGTGACATTGTTCCCTCTTGGACCCCTTCCTCACATACAGCACCACAAAGCAGCCAAGTGGGTCACTCCGCCCTGGCAAATACCCAAGGCTCTGCCCCTTACAATATAACAGGCATGCCAAGACAAAAAAAAAATATGGCCTGAATGAAAGAACTGATCAAAACTCCAAAAATAGAACTAAGCAGATGAGGAGATAGCCAACCTATTAGATGCAGAGCTCAAAACACTGGTAATCAAGATGTTCACAAACATGATAGAGTATGGCTGCAAAATAAAGGAAGAAATAAATGCTATGCAAAGTGAAATAAAGAAAAATATACAGGGAACCAACAGTGAAGGGATGGAAACCAGGACTCAAGTCAACTATTTGGAACAAAAGGAGGAAGCAAACATCCAACCAAAACAGAATGAAGAAATAAGAATTCAAAAAAATGAGGAGAGACTTAGGAACCTCTGGGACAACTTTAAACATTCTGACATCTGAATCACAGGAGTGTCAGAAGGAGAACAGGAAGAGCAAAAAACTGAAAACTTACTGGAAAAAAATAATGAAGGAGAGCTTCCCTAATCTGGCAAAGGAAATAGACTTGCAAATTCAGGAAGTTCAGAGAAGCCCAAAGAAGTTGGACCCAATGAAGCACACACCAAGGCACATCATAATTACATTACTCAAGATGAAAGATAAGGAGAGAATCTTAAAAGCAGAAAGAGAAAAGGAGACAGTTACCTACAAAGGAGTTCCTATAAGACTATCAGCTGATTTCTCAAAAGAAACTTTGCAGGCAAGAAAGGGCTGGAAAGAAGTATTCAAAGTCATGAAAGTCAAGGACGAAGAATACTCTCTCCAGCAAAGCTATCATTTAGAACGGAAGGGCAGATAAGGTCAACTTAAAGGAGTTCATCATCACCAAACCCTGACTATATGAAATGTTTAAGGGACTTATCTAAGAAAAAGAAGATCAAAACTATGAACAGTAAAATGACAACAAACTCACAACTATCAACAACTGAACCTAAAAAAACAAAAACAAAAATGAACTAAGCAAACAACTACAACAGGAACAGAATCATAGCTATGGAGATCACATGGAGGGTTACAGCAAGGAGGGGAAAGGGGAGAATGGAGGAAAAGGTACAGGGAATAAGAAGCATAATTGGTAGGTACAAAATAGACAGGAGGAGGTTAAGGATAGTATAGGAAATGGAGAAGCCAAAGAACTTACATGTATGACCCATAGACATGAACAAAGCAGGGAGGAATGTTAGAGGGAAGGAGTTGGAGGGCTGAGGGGGATAAAGGGGAAAAAATATGGGACAACTGTAATAGTAAAGGAGAGTCTTTGTCATTAGAAATATATAATGTAATATTTTTCTATCAAATCATATGATGTCAGGGACTTGTTACAAAATAAGTGTGTATGATTGTGGAAAGGTGGTGATATAAAGAGAAGAAATAACTACTGACAATTGTTGAGCTGGGTGAAGAGTACATGGAATTCATTATACTATTCTTTTCTACGTATGTTTGAAATATTCTATATTGAAAGCATGTTTTTTAAGGTGGTCCATACACATGAAAATGCATACTTATTCATGGCAAATAGCCCAAATGCTCATCAAATGAGAAATGAATAAATAAATAATATGATATAGTCATGCAATGAAATATTATTCAGTGATAAAAACAAAAGAACTGCTGATACAGGCCACCAAATGGATCAACCTTGAATACACCATGCTAAGTGAAAGAAACCAGTCACAAACAATGACATATTGTATGATTCTATTCATATGAAATGTCCAAAATAGGCAAATTCAAAGAAACAAAAAGAGCTGGGGTAAGGAGTAGGAATAAAGAATGACTGCTAATAGTGTTTCTTTGGGGGGTGATGAAACACTTTACATTGACTGTGAGATGGATGCATAACTCTGAATATGCTAAAATGATCAAATTCTATGCTTTAAGTGGGTGAATTGTATGGTATATGAATGGTATCCCCAAAAATCTGTTTTTAAAAGTTTAACCTGAAGATTCTGGAGATAACATACATTTAGAGAAAATATGAGGAGATAGAGGAACATGTTAAATGATACCAGGAAGTAAGCAGGCAAATTCAGCATATAAACTATTCTACTAAACAACAGGCCCAGTTTCTACAGGAAAAAAAAAAGGGAACATAGACTCCAGGTTATAGGAGATTTAAGAGGCACCAAAATCCTTGTCAGACACCTATCAAAATAATTTTTTAATATTATTGGGCATCTGTGATTAGAAACTTGGAATTGGGTACTATGGAAAAAGTTACTATAGGTTTTGTTGGAAGTGATAATGACATTGGAGGTCTATAAGAAAATACCCATATTTTTAGAAAGGCATATTGAAGTGTACAAGATGTTAGAATGTTTGAAATTTGCTTTTAAAAATATTTTAGCCAATGGAAGGGGAAAAAAGAAATAGATGAAGCAAAAAAGCAAAAAGAATCTTAATTATTGTTGACTCTGGGTGATGGGAATTCTATTCTTTCTTTCTGTGTATGTTGGGAATATTACCCTAAAAAAGAAAATAGAAGGAAAAAAAAAGAGAAGGAAAAAGAAGAGAAATTCTATACATATATTTGGTATTTTATGTACTGAGGACATTTTTAAAAACTTACATTTTTCAATATTTTAAAGTTCAATTTCATATTTCTTAACAGTTATTTAAGCACTTGAGACCATCTTTTTTGTTAAGTCTAACCATCAAAATACTTGGAAAGAAATCAAAATACAACATATTTATAAATATTGGACTATTAGAGTGATGTACTCTATTGGGAGAGTGTTTTAAGTTTATAGAAGAAAACAAATACTACTCAAACTTCTCTTAAAAGTTATTTGAAAATGAGTTACATATGAATAAACTGATTTCTAAGGTAAACTAGAATTTTGAAATTATAATGTTAATAATCAAATATTAATCCTTAAAAACCAATAAATCTGAATGATCAGTTCTTTATATAGCTGTCTTCGAGGGCGCTAAAAATTCCTATTAATGGTATAGTTTAAAGAACTATAATAAAATCAACAGTACCTGCATCCTCCCCTATATTTTTATATTACTGAATTGAATCTTCATAATCGTATTACTTTGGATATAGCTTTGTACGCGTTGAATGTACAAAGGCAAAAAAAAAACAACAACAACAACAACAAAAAAAACCCAGTGGCTTAGCAATGACAGAAACGTATTTCTTTACCCTAACAATTTCAGCAGCCCGGGCAGACCTGGTGGCTTCATAGTGTCGGGAACCAGAGTCTGCGTTATTCTACCATCCACAAGTTATTGCATTTATTCCATGGCCCCAGGAGGTTTGCCCAGACCTCACCACCGTTCCCATTGCAGCCCGCAGAAATGAGAAGGAAGCACACCTCTTCTGTTGGAAGGACATGAACTGGTGGTGGCCATCAGCACTTCTCCCACGTCTTTATGATTTCCTTGCTAGCCTGCAGAGTTAAACCGGAACCTGTTTATTTTCAGTCTTTCTTAGTGTTTAATTAACAGATACATGTCTACCACTTAAGTTCTTCATGTGCAGTACTTTCACTTTTTTCAAACTCCCAATATTTTAAAATTTTCAGTGATAATTTTTGTTTAAATTGATGTTTTTCATTTCTAAGATTTTTAATTAATTTTTTCATATCTTCCCATTTTATTTATATTTGCCTGATTTTTAGATGTATAATTTAGTATTGTACTTTATGGATATAATTTCTTTATCTGAGTGTTTGTTTTTTTTTAACAGTTTTTTTTAAAGATTTTATTTATTTATTTATTTAATTTTTAGAGAGAGGAGAAGGGAAGGAGAAACATCAATGTATGGTTGCCTCTCACACGGCCCTCACTGGGGACCTGGCCTGCAACCCAGGCATGTGCCCTGACTGGGAATCGAACCGGGACCCTTTGGTTCCCAGCCTGTGCTCAACCCACTGAGCTACACCAGCCAGGGTGATCTGAGTGTTCTGAGCATAATTATTTTAAGGTCTTTTTCAGAATGTACCTTACAAATTTATCAAGAATCAATTTATTTTCTGATGGTTAATTTTTGAAGCAGTTATTGTAGTTGTTGCTGTGTTTCTTGTTTGTTTTTTCATTGTTAAGTTCCTCAATTTGTTTTGGAATTTTATTTGTAGGCTAATTTTATAGGTGACGTATCTCCCTTATCGTTCTTTCCATGTGGACCACTTCCTGTCTAAGGAGTTTGCAACAGCTCCATCCTCCTTTACTACAGAGTCTGAATGGGCAGGTTCTGCCCTTTAATCAGATGGATGAAGTCACAGATGTAGGTGGGAGCTTGCCTCAGTTTCTGATTAAGAGGCTGTGTCTATGACCGTTTACCTCCCCCAATACAGAATATTTTGTATGCCGTTTCATCAGGCAGCATTTTCAATATATGTTTTTTTCCTGAGACAGAGAGTCCCAGCCTGATTTCAAGCAGCAAGCCTATCCCATCCTCTCAATTTGTGTGACATACTTTTAGTACTATTTATCCTTCAGGAGCTGAATCTTTTTGCCAACCTTTATGTTCACATTTCTGGAGTGCAGTGGCCAATGACTTTACTTCCTGCTTATTGTTTTGTGTTTATGTTCTGCTATTAGTTTATAGAGATGTGTATCCCCATGGAGATATTTGGACCATAAAAAAACTTAACTACATAGGCAGACATTTTTGTGTTTAACTAAAATTTGTTTCCTCTATTTCCAGAGCATGAAACTCAACTACATTTTTTAGCCTCCTTTGCATTAGGTTTGGCCATGTAACTGAGTTATGGCTAAGGAATGTGGGCAGAAGTGATATGTGATATTTCTAGGCCTGCTCAGAAAATCCTCCACGCCATGTTCCATGCTCTTGTTTTCTCCTGGCCATTGACTGGACGTGAAGGACTCTGAGATCTGAAGAGATGAAGGAACCTCAAAATGGAAGGAGCTTGGGTCCCTGAATCACTGCGTGGAAGGCAGCCCCCTGGGTGCCTGGCTGAAACTTACCTGAGTGAGAAATAAATTTTTACTGTATTACACCACTGAGATTCCAGTTTGTCTGTTACAGCAGCTGGCATTTCCCTTAACAATGCAAAATGTCATTCTAATTTTGTTTTTATATTTGCATAATTTTAATTTTCCGTCTTCACTTTCTATTTTATACATCATTGCTATGTGTTTGGAGGACAAGGGACATCTCAGGGAAAATTTCTAAGGGCATGTTCGCCACATTTCTGATCGTGCTTTTGAATAATCTCTACGTAACATTTTCTAATCCCAACCAAGACAAGTATCAATCATATAAAAATGTGACATGCGTCTGTCATGGGAAACTCATAGCAATATTTCTGTGAATTTTATCTCTATCACTGCAGCAACACTGCGCTTGGAGCAAGGCATAACTGTTAGTAGCTCTTGATTCATTTGCTACTATTTTAGGAAGCAACAAGTAACAGACTCCTCCACACGAATCTATCAGTTTCAAACTGTTGACTAAAGATGTGTTTTTGCCAACCCATTTAACACATGCTATTGCGCAGCCAGTGGCTGGTTCTGTGGTAAGCCCCCCAGCACGGTTTGTCTAAATACAGGAGGCCTCCCCATGCATAGTTAATCGACTTGAATTTAACCAAACCATTCCGTAATAGGAAAAAATCTGCCCATTTCATTAGAAATATGGAGAAGCCTGAGTCACCTTGACCGCTCCCAGGGTAGTTTTTCCCTTTGTGGCTATAACATATGCCTGCTCTTCCACTGACACACAGTGGCATCTCAAGAGCACACTAAATATGCCGTTCAAGATTTCTGTTTAGAGATGACAGCAGAAGTAAATGCCGCTGTCTGTCAAGTCTGATTCTGTCACAGAGCATCTCCTGCTGGGGTCTTTGAATACAGCCATCATCTCACATGTTTGCTTCAAACTGTCATTGGCATCATTGCATTGCTTCCCAGCAGCAACTGTGCAGACCAGTTTATTCTGGGTCCTTCCTGCCGTAGGTGCCGCTAAGGTTAAAACAGGATAAATGCCCACAGAGGTTTCCCACAATCTTCTCTTTGCATTTTTCTCAATGATTTTTATTTATTGTTACTTTTTGCACATTTTTTTCCTTTGAGTTTCCCATTGCCTTCCTTTCCTAATTGTTTTTGGCAACCCTTCATTTCTTTATGTCAGTTCTAGAGAAAGAATTTTCAAAACCTTCCTTAAAGCTCATTTCCCAAGGATGTAGCTGGAGACCACAGTGTTTGCTTCAGGAGACTCTAATTAGGGTAGAATTGCTCTAAGGAGTCTGTGCTTTTGTGTTTATGTGGACTTTTCTAGGAAGAAGTTACATAAATTTTATTAGAATCTCAAAGTTAACTGGGACCAAAGAAGTTCAAGGACTATTATTATTGTCAAATTTGTTTTTGCTGCAACATCCTGGAAGGGTCGGGGGAGAAGATCTTTAGAACCAATTATTCAAGTTTACAACAAATTTTGTCTGTGGTGGGTGTGTCTGTCAACCTCAACAGTAGCAATGACAGATATTTGAATCAAAAGCATTGGACTTTCATAGATTTGATAACAAAGGGAAAAAATTAAGAGAAAGCTTAAAGACTTAAGACTATGTAATTCCTTTTCTGTTTCAACTGCAATAAAATCTCTTTAATTTTGAATTAAGTGGTGGGATTAGAGGACAGAACAAGTGCAATGCAGTGAAAAAGTACTTTTGAAAAGCTTAGTCTGAGTTACTTTAAAATTCTAATTACAAACTTAAAGTATAATTATAATCATTTTATTACACACATTGTATAAATTAAAAATAAAAATGGTCACTAATAAAGGAAAGTGAGAGAAGCTAATGAACAGATTACAATTCAAAGTAATGCTATTAATCAGTCCTGAGTCTTCAGTAAATTAATATAAAAAAGTGAGTTTCTTCTAAGAAACTTTCATTAAAGAAACTTTTGTAAAGTCATAGAACTCTTCTACTATTAACTTTATAAAAGGTTACCCCACTTTCCTCCCAAATGGCTAACTCAACTTCTCCTAAAAAATAATATGTTCATTTTCCATTTCCATGACTTTCTTGGGGTTTGGCCTTAACAACTGTCCTCACAGCTCTCTATTTTGCACCTTCCCTCTGAGCATTTATTACTGGCCCCCTCCAGTCGTCATTACAAGTGTTTGATCATGTTTGGTGGTCTAGGAATTTGACTGAGCTTGCGTCCCACTGATGATATGTAAGCCGCTGTTGTCCAAGCCCAGTCAGAGGCCAGATGTTTTATCAGGGTCCATTGCCTTGCTGGACACTCTCTGCAATCAATGTTCCGTACTGTGAACCCAGCTGGCCATTCTCTCTCCCTGTCTTCACTCTGTGAGCCTTGTCTAATAGAGCTTTCTCAGTAAATCTGCACAGAGAGAAGAGAGGGAAATCTCCCCCCAAAGCCTCCGATTCTATTTTAACCACAGTTTGCTCCCATGCCCCGATCAGAGATCAGATAATTTAGTAGGAATTGCTGACATGTGGTGAAATTATATTTATTCTCCTTGTATTCTTTCTAGAATTTGGTATCTGCTGAACAACATCATCACTGAAAGTCAGAAGTCCCGTAAAAAGAAGGAGAGGCGAAGGGCGAGTTAATCCATGAAATGAGTAATCAGCCCTGAACAGTCAGAATCAGAGTGCACAGTAAACAACCCCCCCACACCCCACACCCCACCCCTTCCCTGGGAGCATGCAGCAAGACCCAGCCAAAAACTGTCTCTGCTGCAGACCCGAGAGAAGATTTCCTTCTGCACTCAACCTGCCTCACAACTCCATGCGCATTCAGGACTACACATAATTCCTCTTCAGCTCAGACATATCTTTCCTCACACTGAGTGAATTTTCTGGACTTGAATGTGAATGTGACCCTGGCTCAGAGTCTGCATAAGCACCACTTCGTGTCTCTCTGAGTTTGCTTCAGTGAACAGATTTTACGTCTGCTGGCAAAGCCAGGCAGTGGCACTCAGAGACAGGGGCATTTGAAATCACAGTTTTTGGCTCATTAAAGCCGTTCTACCAATGTTGCTCCCCATGTCATTCAACCTATTTTCAAGCCGTTTTCTCAATGGTGCACTTCAGGGAGGTTGGGCATGGATTTTGCAAAGAACTGGATCATGTCCATAAGCCTCAACAAAGCCAGTTTATTCTCAGGCTCTGGCAACCTTTGAATAGCTCTTCCACCTTTGCAGCCTTCCACACAAAGCCTGCCCTGCACAGTTTGCCCATGAACCAAGACGTTTATTTCAACTCGTTTCTGAAGTCAGGGATGGCATGATGTTGCTCCCAATGAGGAAGCAGGATCTGTTTCCACCTCACAGCACACGGCCCCCACACATATGTACAAATTCAAAGATCCGTTCGAATATCTTCCCTGCTCTAGCCAATCAGAGAAGTGCTAGAGGCACAGAGTGATGGAAAGCACCAGAAAAAAATGCCTGACTTTGAGCTTTTCTCATTGAGTAGATTGGCTTACGGAACTGTTGATCCCAAGTCTGAAAAAAAAAATGGTTTACTTGGTTGGTAGACTGGAAAGCAGTGATTTTATCTTCTTTTTCTGTTTCAACCTGCAGTGGGTGTTGGGAAGAAATTGAGAGGTTTGTTCAGGTCATGGCTACAGTTCTGTCTGTGTATGAGTCCCAATCTCTTCCTCTCTTAGGCTAAAGTCCTCAGGATATTAGCCCTGACAGAAAGGGTCCCATGTCCAAAGTCCCTTCTCTTTATTTACTAATATGGAGTAACCTGGCCAAGCACACTCCTAATTAGTGCTGGAAATTTGTATCATTCTATTGACAACATACCCTGATCAATGCCCTGGGTATTGACAATATACCCAGGATATATTGACAATATACTCTGGAATAATGAATAATAATTCATTATTATTCTCTATTCATAACAGACATAATGAATATATCTGTTAATTTGGGTGGTGGACTGTAAGTTAAGAATTAACTGCTTGTTAAAGGAGCTGAGGCACCGAATTCATTCTTCTGTGATGACTGACAACAGAAATTCAGTTTCTCAGGGAGCTGAGATACAAAACTAAGTCCTTAGGGCCATTAGTCAGGAATGAAATAAAGATATCGAAAGAAAGGCATTAAACTATTTCTGTTTTGGGGTGTCATAGTCTTAAGTATATAAAATCCTAAGGAATCAACTAAAAAGAAACCTGTTAAGGTTAATAAATAAGCTCAGCAAGGTTACAGGAGAAAAGATCAATGTATAAAAACCAATCATATTTCTATGCAGTAGCAATGAACAAACCATGAATCAAATTAAGAAGAGAATTTTATTTGCAATAATATTAAAAAGAATAAAATATTTAGGAATAAACATAACCAAAAAGTAATAAAACCAACTCTGAAAACTATAAAACATTGTTGAAAGAAATTAAATTAGACATAGAAAGTGGAAACACACGCATGTTCATAAATCAAAAGCCTTAAAATTGTTAAGATGACCATATTCCCAAATCGATCAAAAGAGTCAGTGAAATCCCTGTCCAAATCCCAGCTGACCGAATTGCATGAATTGAAAAGCTAATCCTAAAATTTATGAAATTCAAACTAGTTTCGAAACAAAAGACAAAGTCGGAGGAGTCACAGTTCCCAACTTCAACACTTACTATGAAGCCACAGTAACCACGACACTGTGGTGCTGGTGTAAAAGCAGACATCTAGGTGGATGGGATATAGTCCAGAAATAAACCCTCATATTTACAGTCTTTGACGTTCAACAAAATGCCAAAGCCATTCTTGGGGAAAGAATAGTCTTTACAACATATGATTCTGAGACAACAGATACACACAGGCAAAAACTTAAAAATAATAAAAGAATTTGGACCCTCTACCCTCACACCATATACAAATAAGAATGGATCAAAAAGCTAAATATAATAGCTAAAACTATGAAACTTTTAGAAGAAAAGATAGATGTAAATTTTTGCAAAAAAGCAATTTAAAAAGTAGATAAACTAAACATAATTAAATTTTAAAACTCTTGTGTTCCAAAGGATGCCATCAAGGAAGTATAAAGACAAACTCACAGAATAAGAAAATTTATTTTACAAATCATATATCTGATAAGGGATCTGTATCTACAATATATAAAGAACAATTGCAGCTCAACAACAAAAAGACAAACCAATTTACAAAGGGACAATAAATGTGAATAGACATGTCTCCAGAGAAGATATATAAATATATATGGCCCATAAGTACTTGAAAATATACTCAACATAATTAGCCATCAGGAAATGCAAATCAAAACCATAGTTAAATACCACTTAACACCTACTAAAATAGCTATGATCAAAAAGAAAAAACAAAAATTACATACATGAAAAAAGAACAAGTTTTGTCAAGAAAGTGGAAAAAGTCAGAACCCTCATATACTGCTGGTTGGAATGTAAAATGAATGCTTTGGAAACAGTCTGGCAGTTCCTCGAAAGGTTAAACACAGAGTTACGAGATGACCCAGCAACTCCACTCTTGGGTGTGCAACCAAGGGAAATGGTAACGTGTGCACATAAAAATGTGTACACCAATGTCACGACATCGCTCATAATGGCCAAAGGTGGAAACAACCAAAACGTCCATCGGTGAATGTGTCAGTTACGATTCTCCAGAGAACGGAGCCAATAGGTTATACTGTATTTTGCTATGTATAATGTGCACTCTTTTGCCCAAATTTTGGAGGGAAAAATAAGAGCGTACATTATACATGGGTAATACTAATTACATATCTATATAAATGTTTCTAATTCTTTTATTTATGCTTATGTGTTAAAAGCGTAACTCTAGAAAGCAATGACGATATCCGTACCCAAAAGAATACCCTGGAATATGACAATTGGTTTTGTTTCTAAATATAAACAAATAAAAAAATTAATTAAAAAATTAAAACTTAAGGGTTTTTGTCCTGAAAATTTGGGCCAAAAATGTGGGTGCACACTATACACGGGAGCACATTACACACAGCAAAATATGGATTATGTGTATATATAAGAAGAGGTTTATTGTAGAAATTGGCTCAAGTGGTTATGGAGGTTGAAAAGTCCCACAATCTGCTCTCACAAGGCTGCGGAGACAGAAAACCTAGTGGTATAATTCAGGCTAGGGCCAAAATCCTGAGAACTGGGTGTTCTGCTGGTATAAGTCTCAGAGGCGGAAGGCTTGAGAATCAGAAGATTTAATGTCTGAGAATAGGAGAGGATGGGCATCCCAGCCCAAGAAGAGAGAGAGAAAATTTGCCTCCCTCCACATTTTATTCCATTCTGGCCCTCAGTGGATTGGATGAGGCCCACCCACATTGGTGAGGGTCAATGTTCTTTACTCGGTCTACTGATTCCAATGCTAATCTCTTCTGGAAACATCTTCATGGACACACCCACAGATGATGTTTTACCAGCTCTCTGGGCATCCCTTGGCCCAGTCAAGTTGACACATAAAATTAACCACCACAATGACACCAGACAGAGTTAGAGTAAATAGGCTATTTTCTGTAGGCTTGCATACTCAACATTTTCATAGGGTTTTTCCTTCTTTTAAAAATGTTCTAGCAAGGGCATCTATAAACCCAAGGAATTAAGCAGGGTGGTGGCAAAGGAACCACAATCGGCTCAGAAATCCAAAGGACTGGATCATCTGAAGCTCAGGCGGAAAGAGACAAGGGACCGCTGCAGAGGGCAATCTCTTCAAAGAGCAACTGGAAAAATGAATGAACTCATGTTTTGCAATGGAATGGAATTTTCCAGGAGAAAAACATCATGACGCATTCATTATCTTCAATATCAACCTGTCCTTGCAAGCGCTGTGGGGATAGAGCCGCTGGCTGACACCAGGTCCTGCGAGTGTTAGGTTGAACCATGTGAAGTTGCCATGGTTGTAGCTCCAAAATGGCCGTGTGCGAGTGACTTCATATGGTTCAGTCTAACAAGCACTGTGTTGATGAGGACAGAGGCAGTAACGGGATGTGGCCACACCTCAGTTTCCCTGTACAGGGGCCTGTCATTTGATATTTCTAGTTCAATCATGGTTTGGGCAAGATTGTGGTAATTCCTTGCCATGGCAGGAAGCTGGCCACAGGTAAACACACCTGCGTGCTTCTGTTCGCAGCCAGAATACATGCAGCATTTACAATACTAACAGATTTTCTTGCATAGCTTTGCCTCCAAAAGTTTAGCTCAACCTTGTTGAGAAAGTATCTGATTGCAATTCCTCTGCCAGAGTTCCATGCATTTTAAAGCTGAAGGAAATCTCTTAGACCATCCACCCTAGAACCTGGTGTTACCAAGAAGGCAACAAGGGCCAGACAGGTGATGTTCAAAGATATTGGAAGACCTTTGTAGGTCCCATCCTACTTTGAATATTAAACATTGAAATGCACTCACTTTAAAATTAATTTTTACTCTAAAATATTGACAAACTTTTTATCATCTTGCTTTAAATATCATTTGACACAAACATTTATAATTAACAATGATTTTTCAGCCTATTTGGGAATTCTTATAAAGTGAGAAAATCCAACACAATAAACTCTTTTTTTAAATGAATGGATTTGAACAATATATACAATTTAAAAAAATTAGTGAGCTGGACACAATAATACATTTTCATAGATAGTATTTTCCAGTTTGGCAATTTTCTCTTTTGGATTTGGGGGTGATTTTTTTTCCAGTCCCAAACAATGTTTTTAGATCCTTAAAAAGCCTGTGGGCGTGGACACTGCACTTCTCTCACGTAACCGGGAAGTGCCTGAGTGAGGTGACTTGCCCAAGATTCCATGGTTAGAAGTGGTAGAGCCAGAGCTGGAAATCAGGGCTGTTTCATTTTTTGTTTTTTGGGTTTTTTTTTGCCTTCAAGCAGCTGCTCGTTCCACTAGTTCTGTGTGCAACATCCATGCTGTTTGTACAGGTCACTGACAACCATGTCTTATTTGAATATTCTTAGTCTCCATATCTCAAAAAGCTTCCTGGTTTGTGGAGAAAGTGGTCACATTTTTTAGCTTATAAAAGTCAAAGTTGACATTTTCTGTTGTTGTGTTTTGTTCTCAAGGTTCCAACTAGCAAGCGTGGACAACAAATGCTTGCTGGACCTCACTTCCTGTATGGTTCCCCAGCTCCCTGGAGACTTGAATCTCAAATAAACGTTTCTGTCAGGAGGCTGAGCTCCCAGCTGTGCAAATTGGTCACAGATGTAATTGCATTTGCCCTCTGCCCTGGAGGAAAACATGCCTGCGGCTGGGGGTTTAGACGTCTCAGAATGAAAGACATTACTCCTGACTCTGGGTAACAGCCGTGAAGCCCAAAATAAACTGCCGCAGACACAGGTCCCAGTGTTGCCAGATGTACAAGATGGTTGCTAGCCAGACTCCAGGCCTGGACGGTCAGTTACCATACTGGGGCTGTTTCATTGGCCAATTGGACACAGTCAAGAATCAACCTTCTCCAATGGCTCCTTCTACCTGTAAACTTGATTCTAACTACCCTTGACTCCCTCCTTAAAGCCCACAGGACCTCTGCAAACAGCTCCAATTCCAAGTTTCTTCAATGACAGGCAAAGATGGCCCACTCCATCAACACTGCCCATGCTGCAACTGCTGATAAAAATAAACATAGCGACTTGCAGGTGAGCCCTGTTGGGCACCTTAAGATCCTAACACAGGGTTGGTTTAACCAAACAACATGTCAGTAATTCCTGGCACAGAAATTGGACCCGAGAGAGTTCAGCAGAAGGTGATGAGGCTGAATTAGACAATTTCTTGGGACATTTGAAGCCCGGGACATAGGAGGCTGTCCAGGACGGAGAGTTAGAGCCAGTCTGTACTTTGCTAGGGTGGAAAAAGAGAAAACCAATTCCTAACAATCCCTGAAAATACTGCAAAAGGATCTTACATCCTGAAAATTTCCTGAGCTAGCTTTCTAGAGATCATAGACCAGGCAATCGGGCCTTGTGCTTAGGAGTAAACCCTCAGGAGAAAGCAAGCTGCTCAACCAAAGATTGATTGAATTAACTTTTCAACAAATCATGGGACCTCACTATTTCTTTAGCGTTCACTCTCATTAGAAAAGTGGCCAACAAATCTGTGCTTTAAGAATTGGGACAGAATGGGACTGTCTTGAGGCACCTACTGTGAGGAGTCCTGGCTGAGAGCAGGCTCTGAAGTCCGGTTGTGTGGCTTTGAATTCACAATCTATCTACTGGATTTGTGACTGAGATTTAATCTCATCAGGGCCTCAAGTTCTTCATTCATAAAGTAGCAATAAAATTCATACTTCATAGAGTTGCTGGGAGACTATATAAGATAATCGATGTAAAATGCTTGGAACAGAACCTGGCATATGGGAGAGCGAAAAAGAGAGAGAGAGAACTTTTATTGAGAGCTTATGCTTTTTACATTCCAGGCACTTTGCCTTGCACCTTATCTGCATATTTTTATGTAATGCTCACAAAACACTAAGTAACAAGTATGTTTATTATTCTTATATGATGGAAGAAGAAACTAAGATTTAGCAAGATGACATTAATTTTCCCCGTGTGACATTGGCAGTATGTGGCAGAGTCAGGATTCAAATTTCCATCTCTTTAACTCTCAAACCCCAACTCTGTAATATGTTGTCTGCATCCCCAGTCTCCCAGTTGGGGTGCAGCTTTCCCTGGGGAAGAAGCACACAGGCTGTGATTATTTACGGGCATTCATTTCCGGACTCTCGGTTTCCACTGGTTCTCCAAGAACATGCCCGAGCTCAAGGCTGCCTTTGTACTCCAGACTTTTCTCTCTTTCCCTCTCCTACATACCAAGTCCTGTGAAGGGGCATTGTCTTGGGGGTAAGAACATCTCAGGGTGACAAAAAAGAGACAGAGAGACAATGTGAATAACTGAATAACTTGGTAATAAACCTTTTGCAGTTGAATTACCAATTTGCTTTCGGCAAAAGTGAAGGTGCACCTAATGGACTTATTAGCTGAGGAATAAATTATTAAAATGAATTTTTAGTGAGAGATCACCATGTGATTCTTAGGTTAGCATATAATGCAGAGTTCAAAAACTAAGTAATTTTTATATGAATTCATATCCAATTATTTATATGAGCTAGTTTTCTATGTACAGAAAGGAATAGAATTCATGTTTAAGCATGTCTCAGAGCTCTAAAAATAAGTAATATCATTCATAGATATATGACTAATTGGGGGAAATACTCATCCTATTAATAGATGAACTTTTAACAAAAACTTTACTTTTCATATGTAGTTAGCATTTTCAAAGTATAAGAATATATAGGTTGTTTTGATTAATTATATAACAATAATACATTAATAACTCAATCTAGATTTATTTTTAACATCTTAACCTTTAATCACAGAAATTTTTTAAAAATTATTTTCATTTTTTTGTTGAAAAATGTAATAGGGTGATTAGTAAAAGACTCTGATGTATAAAATGTATTATTTCATTAGGACATAATTCTATGGGGAAATGGAATTGAAATATAGTTGCAAGGAGAAAGAAGAGTAATTTGAAATTAATGGTCATTAAAATAAGGATTTATAAGTCTTTAAAAGGTGATGATTAAAAGAATGATGTTATAGTTTTCTATTAAAATTGTAATATTTATCACATACTAGACTTGGCATTTCATCTTTTGCAACAGCTTAAAACTTATGATAAAAATTTTTAGATGTCAGTCTAAAAATGCGCAAGGAATTCTATAGTGTCAAAATTTCTATGCAATATGAGCAAAATGTTTGAAGATGACTGACCTATATTGTGTGTGTATATGTAATTATTCCACTGAGGCAACATTTTAAGACCATGGAAATATAGAGAAAATCAAGCCTCATTTTCTAGACATTTATTTTTATGGAAGGGATCCCCAGCCTTTTCCTGGTATTACGGAGTGAACTGGTTCCGTTAAAATTCATTTGTTGATGCCCTGAATCCCAATGTGAGAGTATTTGGAGATTGAGCCTTTAGGGAGGTAACTAAGGTTAAATGAAGTAATAAGGGTGGGGTCCTAACCTTATATGAAGAAGAGGAGATACGAGAAATACCTCTCCCCATCTTCCAAGTGCATTCAGGGGAAAGGCCACGTGAAGATGCAATGCAAAGATAGCTATCTGCGAGACCGGAAGAGTTCTCACCAGAGACCAACCCTATCAGCACCTTGATCTGGGACTTCTAGCCTCCAGGACTGTGAGAAAATAAATGCCCGTTGTTTAAACCCCTCAGTCTATGGTGTTTCGTTGTAGTGGCCCAAGCAAACTAATATACCTGGTAAGGATCCTTTAAATAATCACTCGGAAGGAAAAACTGATAATGCAAGCTGCTAATATCTATTAGTATTAATTAGATGAGGCAGGATTATTAATTAGGTTTCAAGATCAAGATTTGCAAACAGCCTGGTGGTCAGCCTGCTGGCAAATATACAATGACTTCTGCATTGTAAGTGTTTGGTTAAAACACAGTGGGCACTCAGAGAGCACATGGCAGGCGGGATTGCTGGCAGAAATGTCACAGAGAATATGAGGCAGGCAATAAAAGATGGGAGAGCTCTAGGGATGCATTCAGGATGGAAAGACGGTGTAAGCTGCAGCTCAGGGGAGGAACGGCCACGACTGTGCCAACAACAGTGAGTAGATCCACTACCCTGGGGCGAACTTCACCAGCTGAGGAGTCATGGACTCTGTCCCTAATCCTGAGTTTCACCAGCACAGTTAGACTGAAGGGGTCCTCAGTGGCTTTGTGCATGAACACACTTTATTTCCCAATTGAATTTAAACTACATCAGGACAAGGATCCCCCCCTCCCCGCCCCACACAACCTGCGACTGACTCTCTTCTTCCACCTGCTGGAAACTTCTGCTCCTCTGCATTTTCATCTTGGTATTGATGTGATTACATCCTCCCATAATTTATCACCTCTGCATACTTTCTATTTGTATCTATATCAGGGATGTCAAACTCTTTTTCACTGGGGGCCACATCAGCCTTGCAGTTGCTTTCAAAGGGCCAGATGTAGAGCTCCAGGCCCCTAGTTAGGAAGTAGTTACATTTACACAGTCCTAAAATTACATTCAGTCCTTTGAAGGCACCCACGAGGCTGATGTAGCCCCCGGTGAAAATAAGTTTGACACCCCTGATCTATATCCTTTACAACATTAAAAATGGCTGCTCACTCCCTCAAATTCCATCCTGCCAGCCTTTCATTTGTCACCTCCCTCAGTCCCTTCATGGGCATCACTTAGCTTATGAATATTCTAAAAACCACTGAATTATAGAGTTCAAATGGTGAATTTTATGTTATATGAATTATATCTTGAAAAATTAGGTGATACAGAAAAAATCATCCCTATAAAAGACCCAATTAAGAAATAGATTAAAATACAGAATAATTATTGTTCCATCTAGATTAAATTTTAATGTTTAGACAATTGATGTAAAAAAAATTATTACATTTGTTTCAATGTAAAAGAAAAAGATTGGTAAATAAGTGAATAAAAATAGTGGGAGCATGGAAGAAATGAAGAGAATAGAGGGCGTTTCTGTAGGAATGAGTCTGAGTAAAGGGAAGAAGTGTGAACCATGGGAGGGAGGCTCTGAGAGAGCCAGGAGAGAGAGCTATCTGGGTTGGGAATAAATGCTGGCTGAATGAATAAAGTTTCACATTTTTGGATTAGGGTAAACAGGAAATTAACAGCAATTGCTTGCATTAACATTTGAACAAATTTTTACACTGCTGTGCATGCCAATGTCGCCAATTTTAAAGACTAAACCATCTTGTTTGGGGTAGGAGCTTGCAAATGGGATGATGAAGGAATGCTGAAAACATATGCTGATGTCAGTTTGTGCAGCAGCGCTTGAATTAGCATTTTAATATGAGAAATGCCTACAGAATGGATAAAATGAAGCTTGTGCATCTGGGTAAAAAATATTTTACCCTTGATCAGGGGTTCTCACACTATCATGCACTCTCTCTCTCTCATCTGGGAGTTCCTAGCCCTTTCATATTCTAAAGTGGGGTTCCTCCCAAAGCAGTTACCACCTCCCTACAAAATGTACAACCGCTTGGCCATTTCATTGAAGAGAAGAGTGATACCACCCTAAGAGTTGTCCCTTGTTTCTCCTGACCACAGAGAACGCATATGGGGCTGAGTGGGAACATGCTTACAAAGTTGGAACCAAAACCACATTTATGGTGTAGTGATTATAATCTCCAAGTAAACACACAAAAAATGCAAATAAGGATTTAATACATCATGGAATAACAGAATTTTTTTTTTGCTTAAGAAATCTTGAGAAAATATTATACCCCAACAACTTCCTCATTTAAAATATGGGAGATTGAATTACTCTTCTGAGAAGATGGAAAAGAAGTCCTTTTCACTATACCTTCTGCTAAGTGTAACTAAAAACCCTGGGCACTGTATGCAAGACAAATGTAAGAAAACTCTGGACTTCTAGTCAAGATGGTAGTGTAGACAAACATGGCTTGCCTCTTCTCACAATCACATCAAAATAACAACTAAAATATAGAATAACCATCACTCAGAAGCACCATAAATCAAGTGAAATAGAAGTCTGACAACTATGGAATAAAAGAAACCACATCTATCCAGACTGGTAGGAGGGGCACAGACACAGAACAGGTTGGGTTAACACCATGTGGTGGATAAAAATTCAGGAGGGATATCTCAGCAGTGAGGAGTCCCAGCCCCACACCAGGCCCTCCAGCCCCGGGTTCCAGTGCCAGGAAGATAAATCCCCAAAATGTCTGGCTGCAAAAACCAGCAGGGATTGAGTCAGTGGAAGAAACTTCTGGAGCCCCAAGCAGTTCCTCTTAAAGATCCCACACATGGACTCATCTATGCAGACTGACTTCCTCTGAGCTCCAGCACTGACATAGCAGCTTGAAAGGCACCAGTGGTACACAGGGAGAAACTGAAGTGTCTGGCATCAAGGTAATCAGAGGTCATTGTCCCTATCATAACCCTCCCCACACAGGGCCACAAAGCCAGAAAGGTGGTGCCATATCTGAGACACCATCAACCTGGCCAACACTGTTTGCCCCACCTTAGAGATCCCCAGAGATTCTGCTTCACCCAACTTACAGGCCTAGCCAGGCTGCTTTTCCATATGAAGGCTGGTCTTGGCTCATGCTTCATAACTTCCTAAATCCTCTCAAACAAGCAACAGATGGGCTGAGCCTCAGGCCTGGCACTAGCAGCAGCCAGCCTAGATTCACAGCTTGGCTTTGCCTGAGCGTCTCCAAGCCCAGCACAAGTAGCAGCCATCTCAGATTGCTTTATAGCTCAGGCAGGGTAGTCCTGGGCAAAACATAGGTGGGGGCTGACCTTTCCCTACACCACCCAGGAAGCCCCAGAATCTGCACACCCAGTGGGCAACTACAGACCACATCAGAATACCACCACCCTGCTCCTGCACAGCTGATCCTCCATGGAGGGCAGAAGTTGGTGGTCAGTGGTCGCAGCCAGTCCTTGTAGCCTGACTGGCCTGGGGAAATCCCTCCTACTGACCTGCCACAGGTATCCAGGCTCAACTACAAGTGTTGGCTACATACTCAGGCAACACAAAGGGCACACTTCAAGTACTCAGCTTGAGTGATAGTGGAGGCTGTGCCACTGGACCCTAGAGGACACCTACTATATTAGGCCACACTACCAAGACATGGAATCAAAGCAGCTGTACCTAATAAACCAAAACAAACAGAGGGAGACTGTCAAAATAAGGAGACAAAGAAGCATGGCCCAAATGAAAGAACAGATCAAAACTCTAGAAAAGAGCTAAATGAAATGGAGATAAGCAAGCTATTACATGCAGAGTTCAAAACACTGGTTATAGGGATGCTCAAGGAACTTAGTGAGGACCTCAACAGCATAAAAAAGATTCAATCAGAAATGAAGGACACACTAATTAAAATAAAGAACAATTTACAGGGAAACAACAGTAGAGTACATGAAGCCAAGAATCAAATAAATGGTTTGGAAAATAAGGAAGAAAAAACAACCATCAGAACAACAAGAAGAAAAAAGAATCCAAAAGAAATGGGGATAGTATAACCAGCCTCTGGGACAACTTTAAGTGTTCCAACATTCACATCATAGAGGTGCCAGAGGGAAAAGAGAAAGAGTGAGAAATTGGAAATCTATTTGAAAAAATAATGAAAGAAAACTTCCTTAATTTGGTGAAGGAAATAGTCATTCAAGTCCAGGAAGCACAGAGAATCCCAAATAAGATGGATGCAAAGAGGCCCACTCCAAGACACATTGTAATTAAAATGCCAAAGGTTAAGGATAAAGAGAGATTCTAAAAGCAGCAAGAGAAAAAAGTTACTTACCTACAGGGGAGTCCTATAAGACTGTAAGTTGATTTTTCAAAAGAAACTTTGCAGGCTAGAAAGGATTGGCAAGAAATATTCAAAGTCATGAAAAGCAGGGACCTACAGCCAGCAAAGCTATCATTTAGAATCGAAGGGCTGGTGAAGTGCTTCCCAGACAAGAAAAATCTAAAGGAGTTTATCATCACCATACCATTATTATATGAAATGTTAAAGGGACTTATTTAAGAAAAAGAAGATCAAAACTATGAACAATAAAATGACAATAAATACATATCTATAAACAACTGAATTTAAAAAACAAACTAAGCAAACAAGAAGAACAGAGACAGAATCATGGATACAGAGAACATTTTGATGGTTGCCAGATGGGAGAGGGGGGTATGGGGGAAAGGGTGGAGAGGTGAGGGGATTAAGAAGTACAAATGGGTAGTTACAGAATAGCCATGGGGATGTAAAGTACAGTGTAGGAAATGGAGTAGCCAAAGAACTTATACACAACACCCATGAACATGAACAAAGGTGTGGTGATTGCCTGGGGGGGGGTACTGGGTGGAAGGAGGCTAAGCAGGAATAATGAGGGCAACTATAATAGCATAATCAATAAAACATAATTTAAGAAAAAAGAAAACTCTGAAAGGTGGAGAAAAGAATGTAGATTGACAACGTCCCTCAGAACCAAAGGACCAACGTGGTGGTGAGTTTTCTGAGTTTTGCTTTTTCAATTTTTTTGTTTGTTTGGGGGATTTTTGCCTCATGTATCCCAGACTCAGAGCTAATGATGCCAACAACCATGAAACTTCAACATGCACAGAAATAAAAGAAGGCAGAACAAAAGCCTACTCTCCCTAGCCAAAGAACCAGGAAAGGGGCAGGCTAAGAAGACAGAAAACATTTAGCTAATAACTGCTCTACTCCAGACAAAAATCACAGAAAAACCTGTCACCCCACCCCTAGGCATGTCTACAAAGGTGAAGTGGAGCCATAGACTTCCTCTCTTGCCAGGCTGCAATAAGGCACCCCATCATGTCCCCCAGAGGGGCGGTGTCAGAGAAGAGCAAGAGTGGGACCAGAACGTTCATCCCCACCACGTAATAATCAATTGTTCTCCCCGCTCACTGTGGTAATAGAGATCATATGGTGAGTCTTCTACGCCCCAGCCAGGAGTAATGAAGTGCCCCCCTGCCCACTGGGGTGGTGTCGGGGAGGTTTAGTGGAGAGTCAGGATTTTTACCACCACCCAGAGGAAATGAAGCCACCACACCCTATTTCCCCCATTATGTCAACAGGGGCCATATGGAGAGCAATGATTTTAAGAAACTCCTGCCCCTCTCATCCAGGTATCAGCAGAGGCCTAACGGGGAGCCGGAACTCCCATCCTCACCCAGCAGTAATGAGGAGTCCCTCTCTACCACGAGAGTCAACAGAAGATGAGTGGAGAACTTGGACTTCTCCCCCATCCTGGAAGTAACAATGTGGTACCCCACCTTTCCCTGTTGCAGCAGTGTCAGAAAGAAAAACAGCTAAGGTTAAAGCAGAAGGTTTCAATAAAATCCAGTTGTTCAAGTTTCAATATTAAGTCACTCATGATACCCAAAATCAGAAAGTTCTCAAACTTTCTGAAAGAAAAAGACAATCTGTGGATTGGCAACACCATGATAAAGCGGCCATCATAAGACATTTTAATAAGCAACCAAAATACGCTTTAAACAAATGAAGAAATATCAGCTAAGAATAAAGTCTCAGATAAAAAAGAAAGAAAAAAAAAACAATACACAGCAACCAAAATGAAAAACTCGGTGGGTGGGCTCACACGCAAAATGGAGGCTACAGAGGAAAGAACTGGAAGATAGAATAATAGAAATGATTCAGTTTGAATAACAAAGACAAAAATGGGCTAAAAGATGTGGAGGAAGAGGAGAGAAAAGGGGAGTGTGGCCTCGGGGACAATTTGAATAGCTATATAACTATCAAATGAATTGAATTTGTAATTTTTTTCCTGTGGATATAGGGGACAACTTCATAATTTTTTTTTTTTTTTTTTTTAGGACAAGCCGGTTTTCCAGAAGTTGCAGAAATCCAACTTCTCTTCAAGTATTGAATTTATTTTTTAAAACTTTATTTATTTATTTATTTAATCTTTATTACACTGTTTTCATTACCATTCAGTACCCTTATACTCACCCCACCCTCCGCAATCACCACACTTTCGTCCATGTCCATGAGTCCTTTTTCCTTTTTGCTCAATCCCTCCACCCCCTCATCTCCCCCACCCCCACTAAACTCCAAAAAAAGAAATCTCCAGGCCCCAATTGTTTCACTGGAGAATACTAACAAACATTTAAAAATGAATTAATGCTATTTCTACACAATGTTTTCCAGACACTAGAAGAAGGATCACATCCCAGTTCATTTTATGAAACCAGTATTACCCTGATAACACAAGCAAAGACATTAAAACAAAAAAAACTTCAGGCTAATATTCCTTATGACTGTGGATGAAAAAACGCTTACCAAAATATAAGAAGAATTATATATCATGAACAAGTAGATTTTATTCCAAGGATGCAAGCTTGATTCAATATTCAGAAATCAATCTCCTCCATGTTAGCAGACTAATGAGTAAAAACCTCATGATTATGTTAATCAATGCAGAAAAAAATTTTGACAAAATTCAACACTGGGTCATGATGAAAGTACTTCTAAAATATAGGAATATAGAAGAAGTTCCTTAACTTGATTTTTGAAAAATTTACAAAAACCCACAATTAACATTACACTTAATGGTGGAAGACTATTTTCTTCTTAAGATTGAGAACAATAAAAGTATCTCTGCTATCATTACTTTTATTCAGTATAGTGGTAGATATTTTAGCCAGTGCAGTAAGACAAGAAAAGGTAACAAAATGTATAGGGTTTGGAAAGGAGAAATAAAATTACTCCTATTTGCAGATGACATTATTATCTAGGTAGAAAATTCCTAGAAATCTGATAAAAAGTTTCTAAATTATGGTCTATTTTTTTTAAATCCTTATCTGAGGATATGTTTATTGATTTTTAGAGAAAGGAAAGGAGAGGGAGGAGGAGAGAGAGAAAGAGAGAGAGAGAAACATCAATCAGGTGCCTCCCACGCATCAAATCTGCAACCCAGTTACAAGCCCTGACTGGGGATCAAATGCACAACCTTTTGGTACACAGCATGATGCTTTAACCAATTGTGCCACCCGGCCATTGCTTGTCTTTTTCTTTTTTTAAAGAAGAATGTGTGGTATTGGTGAAAGATAGACATACAGCCCTGACTGGTGTGGCTCAGGTGGTTGGGCATCATTCCAGGAGGCATAAGGTTGCCAGTTGGATTGCTGGTCAGGGCACATGCCTGGGTTGCAGGTTCAGTCCCTGGTTGGGGCTCATGCGAGAGGCAACCGATAGATGTTTCTTTCTCACATCGATATTTCTCTCCCTCACTTTCTCCCTTCCTTTCTCTCTCTCTAAAAAGAAATAAATAAAACCTTTAAAAAAAGATAGACGTACAGATCAATGACACAAAATAAAGAAAACAGAAACAGATAAAGGTGCAATAGTAATTCATTTTAAGAAAGTTTTTTCAACATATAGTGCTGGAGCAATTGGGTAGCCAGAGGAAAACAAACTGACTCTTGACTTAAGTCTTACACCTTATACAAATATTAACTCAAAATGGATCACAGACTTAAAATATAAAAATATAAAACTTTTAGATAAAAATATCAGAGAAAGTCTTCAGAATCTAGGGCTAGACAGAGTAATTTTAGACTTGACAACAAAAGCATGATTCAAAAACGAAAACATGATAAACTAGACTTTATCAAAATTAAAAACTTTTGCTCAGTGAAAGACCCATTAAGAGAATAAAAAGATGAGCTAGAGACTGAGAGAAAGTATTTGCAAACCACATATTTGACATAGGACTTCTATTTAAAATATATAAAGAACTCTAAAATGGTGGGGGAAAAAAGAGACATGGGCAGACATTTTACTGAAGAAGATATAGAGATGGAAAATAAATACATGAAAATATGTTCAGCACCCTGGCTGATGTGGCTCAGGGATTGAGCTCCGGCCTGCAAATCAAAGGGTCGCAGGTTGGATTCCGAGTCAGGGCACATACCTGGGTTGTAGGCCAGCTCAGGTCTCCAGTAGGGGGCGTGAGAGAGGCAACCACATATTGAATTTCTCTCCTTCCCTTTTTCCTTCCCTTCCCCTTTGTCTAAAATAAATAAACAAAATCTTTAAAAAAAAATGTTCAGCATCATTAGCCATTAGAAAAATGCAAACTAAAATCACAGGGAGGTCACAATACACCCATTAGAATAACTAAAATAAAAGATAGCAACCACAGGAAATTCTGTTGAAGATGTGGAGAAACTGTATCACTCACACATTGCTGGTGGGAATATAAAATTGTTCAATTACTCTGGAAAGCAGTTTGGCAGCATCTTAAAAATTAAACATCCAACTATTATATGACACAACAATTTCACTCGCAGACATTTATCACAAAGAAATGAAAACTTATGTTCATGCAAAAACCTCTAATTCCTAGTAGCTTTATTTTAAACATCTCACAAAGGAAATTTAAAAGGTTTATAGGATCCTAATGTTGGGCATTCAACATAAACTCTCTAATCGAGGGTAAACTAGTTGACAGTTAAGTTTTAGTTCAACCTTAAAATACTATGATTTTTATGTAGAGAACCCTCTTCTAGGCTTATGAGAGAATACAAAAAAACAAGAAGCCTTAAATTCCAAAATTCTCATCAAAAGCCAGAAGAGACAAGTTTGGAGATGGGAGACCACCCCCACTGAAGCAGCCTCTGGGAATGGAAATAGAGATCATGAAGAATTGAGAGGAGGTAGCCTGAAAATAGCCATAATGCCTGTCACAGATGACACATGGAAATTTTGTCAAGAAGAATGCAAGGTGAAACTCTTAGTGAATAAATTATTCCTGGAGCCAAAGAGGTTTGTTTTCTGGAAATGGGAAGGGATGGAGAGAACGGATTGAGACAGGCAGTCAGAATGACGAGGCTAGGTCACTGGGCCACCTCAAAGAGGCGAATCCTGTTGTTGCAGAGTTTAATGATGTCTGATGTCCATCCTCCAAAATTTTCAACTTCCATTTCTTTGTTTTTTGTTGTGCTGAGAATTTGTTCAAGTTTATCGGTATGTATATGGTGACAACTCTCCACCCATTGTCCTTTCAAATATTTGTCATTTCTGTTTAAAGGAAGGAATCAGAGCCCACTTCTACTTCTCATATCTGCTTAGTACTGGCTTCAGGTGTTTTCAATGCAATGACCTCTAAACTATTGGAGTGAGGTGAGTATAAGAACTTGGCTGATCTTAAACATTTTTAAATGCAGTGCCTTTCTTTTTTCTTACAGTATTCAATATACCTGTTTCACCCAAGTTCTTTTGATCCTTCTGCTCCTAGAGAATGTATGTATATATATTCTATTTATATATAATATTTATACATATTTACATATTATATATTTATATAATAATATATGTATGTGTAATGTATAATATGATATGTAATGGTATATATTATAATATACTTATATCAATATATATTACATATATATAATTTCCCAGTGTTTGTCTGCTCTTCCTCCTTAGTAGAATCTGAATTTTCCTGCTGACAGCGAGACACACAGCTGCAGGGACAGGGCTCACCCTCTGTGTCTGCCCCACTTGTCTAGTAAATCACACTATTATTCTGAGTGCTTCCGTACTAAGGAAGATTACCAAAGCATAGTGCACCAGCTCCTTTGAGCCCTTTTCTGATACTTGCATTTAGACTTCATCAATTTCTTGTTAATTAAGTGGAATCCATTGTAACTATCCCCATCATCAACCAATATTTGTTAAGGATTGCAGAGAACCACTATTATACTGGGAGAGAACTTAATTAGCGCTACCACAAAACATTACTCGTGTGTGGACACAACCGATACAGATGATTTTGCAACTTGCGATGCCAGAATCTATAGATTCAAAAGCAAGTGTTAAAGTGCCCTCTAGTGGTTCCCACAGCACACCAACTCACGGGATCCTCTTCCAGAGCAAAGGGGATAAAGGCCTGTTGGAAGCCTGGCTGTTTGAATCCTAATTTGGGTTTCTTCCAGAACCCCTGAGGTTTATACAGGATGTGACATGTGAAGACATAAGTTAATTAAAAGAGGTTTATGGTCTCCTAGACCAGAAAGAAATAATGAGTACTAAGAAGCTGTGCAAAATGCTAAGGATAAGTATCTTGGCATTTCTTTCCAGTCTGCTTAGAAAAATTGAGTTCTGGTAGCAATTTTTCAGCCAAGAGTGACATAACTTGATTGTTTAATGATTTATTGCTTTATCACACACTGACCTAGAGGGAGCATCTCTGCTGGGCCACTTCTTCAGTTTGGTGACAAATAACCAACTATCTGGAATGACCAAGAAATATTTCTTTCTGAATTATTTGAGAAACATAGAGTTTAATTTTGGTATTTGTGTTCTGCTGGTACAAGAAGAACTCAAATATCCAAAACGGTACCATTTTCATTAATACCCTAAAAGCCAGTATAAATGATCTATGGTTCATTAGGAGCTCTTAACACAGTAACCGAGTCCCGGTGTAAGAGGCAGCACACAGCTCAGGAAGTAATGCAGGCCTGAACATGTGGAGATCGGGACCACAGTGTGCCTCTGCCACTAACTGGGTGACTTTGGGCAAGTCCTTTAACATCTCCGGGCTGCGGTTTCTCCGTCAATAAGTGAAAGAGCTAGGCTAAAAGTCTGTTATCTTTTTCAGTTCGAAAATGATCTAATTTATAAAAATCATTTGGCAGAGATATATTCCAAGTGACATTGCTTTTTGTGTGCATTTCCCTCATTAACCCCAGGGAACCACCTTCTCGTAGACCAATCAATGCTGAGCAGAAACCAAGGTTCACAGAATCAGCTGAACTAAGAGTGAGACGAAGATTAGCATGCTAGCCTCAAGAGCCTGCCCCCCTCTCCCTGACTCTAGAAAATAAAGGGGCAAGGGAAAGAGGAGATAAAGTGGTAAGTCACTCAAATGAAGAAAAAAATAGCCCGGGATGGACGGAGTTAGGAGACACCAGAGAGAAGAGAGCTCTTTCTCGCTTGGGTATCAGGACCCAGAGAGGAAGGGACTCAAAAGCACAGGCGCCTTGAGTGCGGACCTGCACTGACTCACCACGCGCAGACAGCCAGTCTTGGGCAATGCAGTCCCTCCTGGATAGAGGCGGGGCATGGGTGCATCAGGAGGGGTGGGAGCAGGATGGGAGTCCTGCTCCCGCACCCCAGCCCTGCTCCCCCTGGTGACAGAAGAGCTAAGAACAAGCAGAGCGCGTTCCCATGGGAGATCGCAGCCCCCTGCCAGTGGTCAACGGCCGAGCCCAGGGCTTTCGTGCACAGGTATGCCTAATACTATCAATCATGGAGACGGCGGTGTGTGCACACTGGTTTTTAATCAATCAACCGTATTTTAGAGGAATCTTCTATTTCCTTTTTAAATTGGGAAGTAGCTTTGGCTATATAATTAATTTCCGTTCTCAATTAAAGGAATTATCCCCTAAGAATCTAAGGCTTCGGTGATCTCTTAGAATGTTTCCAGATGTGAAATATAAGTGTTCAAAAGCTTTTCTAAACTAAAGTTATATGTTGGGCCTTAAAGGAGGCTTAACTGTATCAGAATTTTACTACATGGACTATTACTTTAGATGTGTACTTCCTTTAGATGTAGGATTCCTTCTTTTATATGGCAGGTGGTATGTAGTCAGTACTAATGCATTAAGTTTCTGTGTGAAGCTGTCAAAGATAGGGAAGATGTCACAAATTAATTTTAACATTAATATAAATGTACTAAAAGAACACATTCGATCAAGTATACTAGATACCACACACACACAAAATGAAGGTTATCTTCAATCTGAGTCAATCAGAGGTCAAGAAAACAATGCACAAACCAAAAAAAATGGGTTTTATTACTAAACTGAAGTGAGTAAATATGCATATTTGTAAACATTCAAGTTTTTCAAGGAGGACTCCCTAAAAGGCAGGATTTTCACTTGATATTGTTTTATTTTTAAGGAGAGGTTGAACGAGGGCAGAGAAATCAATAAAACCCTCCTGGCTGGATAAGGGGAGCTGTTTCCAAGCCAACGAGGGAGGAAGAAATGCTCTGAATTTGAAAGAGATAGCACCTGATGAATGTAACAAAACAGGTGAGAGAAGACAGTGATTACAGAGACCAGACCCTCGGCCGAACTGAGAATAGGAAACATACCACTCAACTCTTTGCTGCGTCTGTATTTCATGCTCCACCGTCCTCCCCCAACTCCCAGCACCCAAATCCCTCCTAGCTCGGAGGCTTTCATGCTTGCCCTCCACCCAAATTTCAGCTCAGACAAAGACCAGAGACGCACTAAAAAATGTTACTTCTCACAGAGGCTTTGGCACTTTCACATGAGAAAAAGTCTCATGCTAGAGGTGCTCCAAGAATGGCAAACACTTCTCCTCAGGAGGCGGGGCATCCGAGCCCAAGATGGGAAAAGAGTGAAACGTACGTGGAAGTCGAATTTAATCCTTAACAGGTTCACACATTTTTACACTGTTTGTTAATGCATTTAAGTTTATTTCCATGTAATACTAACAATATATTATTATAGCTATCATTTATTAAGTGCTATGTTCTAGGCACAGTGATAAAGACTATCTATCTCTCTATATATATGCATATATATATAAAAAATCTTGTTTGCTTTTCTCAGGAAATCCCTTGAAGCATGTATGAGTGTTCTTGCATTTTCATATGAGAAAACAGGCTCAGAATGGACACAGAACTTGCCTGGTAGGTGTCCACAGCTCCCCCCTCCCGAAGCTGGGTGCAGACCCAGGTGTGTCCTGTCAGCAGAATAACCTTGGAGACTGGGACTCCTGAGTCACATGACCTGTGGGAGAACTCCAAAACTCGATTCTCTCCCACTTCAGTATCTGTAATAACAGCATGGTCGTAAGAGGAAGGATTCCATCACGTGCAAAGATCTTTAAAGTTCACCAGAAAAAAAAAACCAACATTTAAAGATCTTAAGAGAAAAATAATCAAATCAAGGAATCAATCTGGATGGGAACAGCATTGCGAGGTATTGGGGGTTTGAACTTCAACACAGGAACTTGGGGGTGGCACACAATTTAGTCCACAGCAATACTTGTAGGGAGAACTTGGTCACGTGGCCACAACGAGGTACAAGGAAGGTCGGAAAATAAATGTCTGTTTTGCAGGAGATGATGTGCCCAGACAAAAATCGAGGGCTGCATTCCTATGGAAGAAAGGGGAAATATATGCCAGGGGGCAAGAAATTGTTTTCGTCTCTTTGATTTATAACTTTTAATTCAACACTTATCGTGTTTATAGCCAATGTTGGGACATTTAAGAAATTTTACAGTTCACTACATTTATAAGGTTTGCTATAGTGTTTTTAAGTATATTAGCTTTATTGGAGTAATCTAAGTACTTGGGAACGTTATCGTTGTTAATGCAGAAAACTAAAATACTTAAAAAGGAAATAAGATATATTAAACACATGAAAGAGTAAACTGCTCAAAGGTTTATAAATGGGACAAAATATAACCCAAAGGCCTGACGAGAAAGTCAGCCCTGCATAACCAACAAGACTCCACATCACACAGTCGAAGTGTTCAAAGTCTCAGCCAATCAAGAAATCATGGATGTGTTCCTCTTCTAGAAAATACCATCACACCTTTGTAGACATAAATTCTAAATATTTTGCTGATGGATATCACACTTCAAACATATGTTGAAATACTCCTTTCACAGAGCCTTTCTGAAGTTTGCTAACTTTTGACTAAAAGGTCACCTGGTGGGCACCAGGACCACATGTTTCCTATCTGAAGGTCCCAAGGCACCTCCTCCTCTGCTCATTGAAAGAAAAATCTTGGAAGGGTGTAGAATGCTTACTCATTTAAGAAAAATATTTACTGTACCTTCTAACTGGCATTCTCTTTTGAGGGAGATTTAGATCAGAAAAGATTCTAGCAGAACTCAGAATAATCTGGAAATTAATCTATAGAAAAGTTTTCATGTGAGATTTCTGGGGATAGTGCAGAAGTGTAATATCTTACATTTTCTGGTTACTGTATTAATCTTGTATCTAATTTTAAAAATTCATTGACAATATAATATGATTAATTGGCTTTAGGAATTTTATACTTGTATACCACTAAGTTAATAGACTTTTATAGTAATCTAAATGCACCTGTAGAAATTGAACTTCTGCACTAGGTTTGTGAATAATTAAAATAAGGACACAGATAATATAAAAGGTAAAATCTGACCAATGTGCCAAAGGAGGATTGGAGGCAAAGTTTCAAGAGCTGAAGTTTTCGATATTGTTCTTTGCTAGTTATGTGAATTCAGTGCAACATGATACTGCCTTTGCGCCCCTGCAGAAAAATTTTAAAATTCACTAGCACTGGGTCAGCATAACACTCATTGGGATAATCAGCTACATATAGCTACTGCAAACCTTAACATGACATGATATATTGACTTAGTAGGCAGATGTTATATTTTATAAACTAAAGAAGACCCAATAGCTCAGGAAAGAAAGATAATTTTAAATGTCTATGGTGGAAATGACATTAGTAGAATTTACAAAATAGTATTAGTGACTACACAAAAATACTGGCTTCTAAAATTACTAGAAGAGTTTTAAATAATTGTCAGATTTGGTTTGTTGAAACAGAAAGCATGCACGTGTAATGCAAATGTTGTATTTATAATTATGTGAAGTAATTGTAGAAAGAACAAATGGTGGTAAAAGGTAACCCTTGTATGTACCTCCCAATGGACTGATAGAGTGCACTCCTGTCTCTCAGCCAGTAGCTGATTATCTCCAGCAAGAAAAGACTAGCAGTCTAGCATCCAAAAAACCACCTCCACCTCCTAAGAAACAGAACTGTAAGCTGTTGGGATGCCAATGCCCACACATTGAAAAGGAACTGAAACCATTGAATTGAACTAAACTCTCTACCAGGTAGGTCATTACAGAGCCATCTAAAGTGGGTGAGTTTAGACTCAGGAACAAAATGATTTGCTTGAACATCTTTTGTAAGATACGTTCTAAAAACAAAAGAACTACAGAAAATTTTTTGAACTTTCCAGCCAGTAATTTTACTTTTTGTGTTGTATTATTATTTGAAACTATTTTTTGTATTGTTTGGAAAACAAAAATTATCTTTATTATTTTAGGAAAAAATTTTTAGTATAAAAGTATGAAGGGTAAGAGGATGGTGGCCAAGTAAGTGGAGCTGAATCCACCTGCTCTTGTCCCCACCTCGGATTCTTGGCTGATCTCCCGACAAATAACTTGAACAATCAATGGACTCTTAACTGATATAAAGTTTGAAAGCCAAGGAGTACAGAAGATGCTTCACAGTGGGTAGTAAGTAGGTGTTTTTTTTTTTTTCACCAAAAAACTACTCTACCTAATAAGCAAATTTGGCAAAGTAGTGGGATACAAAGTCAATATTCAGAAATCAGTGACATTCTTGTACACCAACAGTGAAGCATCATAAACAGAAATTAGGACAAAATCCCAACAAGAAAAATAAAGTACCTAGGAATAAATTTAACCAAGGATGTAAAAGACCTGTACTCTCAGAACTATAGAACCCTGAAGAAAGAAATTGAGGAAGATACAAATGAATGGAAACATATACACATTCATGTATGGGAAGAATTAGCATTATTAAAAAGTGCTTTCTGCACAAAGCAATCTATAGATTCAACACAATCCCTATTAAAATACCAATGGCGTATTTTGCAAATCTAGAACAAATATTCCAAATATTTATATAAAACCAAAAAAAAAAAAAAAAAGACTCTAAATAGCTTCAGCAATCCTGAGAAAGAACAAAGTAGGAGGATCACAATACCTGATATTAATCTATATTACAAACCCACTGTAATCAAGACAGTCTGGTACTGGCATAAAAACAGACACATAGAGCAATTAACAGAATAGAGAGCCTAGAAATAAACCCATGTCTCTATGGTCAATTAATATTTGACAAAGGGGGCACAAGCATACAATGGAATAAAAATAGTCTCTTCAATAAATGGTGTTGGGAGAACTGGACTGGTACAGGCAAAAAAACGAAACTAGACCACCAACTTACACCATACACCAGAATACACTCAAAATGGATAAAGGACTTAAATATAAGTTTAGCATAAAAGCCCTAGCAGAAAACATAGGCAGTAAAATTTCAGACATCCCACATGGCAATATTTTTGCCTATATGTCTCCTAGGGGAAGGGAAATAAAGGAAAAAATAAACAAATGGGACTACGTCAAATTAAGAAGTTTCGGCATGGCTAAAGAAACCAGCATCAAAATGAAAATGGAACCAACTGTATGGGAGAACATATTTGCCAATGATACATCAGACAAGGGTTAGTCTCCAAAATATGTAAAGAATTCATATGACTCAACACCAAGAAGACAAACCAATTTAAAAACGAGCAAAAAACCTGAATAGACACTTCTCCAAGGAGGACATACAAAGGGCCCAGAGACATATGAAAGGATGCTCAGCATCACTAGCCATCAGAGAGACGCAAATTAAAACCACAATGAGATACCACTTCACGCCGGTCAGAATGGCCATCATAAACAAATCAACAAACAAGTGCTGGTGAGGTTGTGGAGAAAAGGGAACCCTAGTGCACTGTTGGTGGGAATGCAGACTGGTGCAGCCACTGTGGAAAACAGTATGGAATTTCCTCAGAAAACTAAAAATGGAACTGCCTTTTGACCCAGCTATTCCACTGCTGGGATTATACCCTAAGAATACTGAAACACCAATCCAAAAGAACCTGTGTACCCCAATGTTCATAGCAGCACAAGTTACAATGGCCAAGTGTTGAAAACAGCCTAAGTGCCCATCAGTAAATGAGTGGGTCAAAAAACTACAGTACATTCACACAATGGAATACTACAGAGCAGAAAGAAAGAAAGAAGGAGCTCCTACCCTTTGTGACAGCATGGATGGAACTGGAGAGCATTGTGCTAAATGAAATAATCCAGGTGGTGAAAGACAAATACCATATGATCTCACCTTTAACTGGAACCTAATCAACAAAGCAAAAAAAGAAGCAAAATATAACCAGAGACATTGAAATTAAGAACAAACTAACAGTAACTACAGGGGAGGTGGGAAGGGATAATAGGGGAAAAGCTGGAAGGGTTTTCAGGAACATGTATAAAGGACAAATGGACAAAACCAAAGGAGGGTAGGATCAGGGGAGGGAAGTGGGGATGGCTGGGATGTGGCGGGGGAGTGGAGGGGAAAAATGGAGACAACTGTACTTGAATAACAACAAAAAATGTGAAAAAAGCCCTGGCTGGTGTAGCTCAGTGGATTGAGCAAGGGCTAGGAACCGAAGGGTCCCAGTTTGATTCCCAGTCAGGGCACATGCCTGGGTTGCAGGCCAGGTCCCCAGTGAGGGCCGTGCGAGAGGCAACTATACATTGCTGTTTCTCTCCCTCTTTCTCCCTCCCTTCCCCTCTCTCTAAAAATAAATAAATAAAATCTTTTAAAAAAATGTGAAAAAAGTAAAAAATAAATAAAAATAAAAAAACAAGAAACATAGAAAATTATAAGATTAAAAAATCACCAATGGCAAAAAGTAATATATTTAATTTTATATAATATATATCATTCATATATTATTTATATATAATTTTTCTAGCTCTCTATCAAAACAGTCCATGAAAAAGTCACTCAACTATAAAATTTCTGTTCCACTAAAGACGGCTGTTTAGAGAAATGGTCGATGCCTTCTCTATGGCAGAAATGGATAGATGGTCCTGAAACATGCGTAAGGGAACAAGGAAGTCTTCAGAGTTTAATGGAGCTATATGAAAAGCTTTTGCTTGCCCAAACAGATACAATTTAAGCTTCAAAAAAGAGAGTGAATATGCTCTCTGACCTATATTAAATTTGAAATTCTATGAGATCCAGACGGATGTGCAATAAGTGAAAATTAAAAGAAATGTGCTAAATTTATAAAAGCAAAAAAAATAGAATAAAATACATTTTTTATTGAGTCTTGTTTTTCTGTTATTGAACTATTTGTTATATCAATGAAGAACACAGAAGTATAAAATATGAATTCTTCAATTAAAGTATTTTCTGACTGAAAGAGAATAGCAATTGAGCAACCTCTTAAGCTGTAACCTCCAGTCAGTGAAAATAACATAATAATATAAAATTTAACGGTATATACTGTCAAATGTCTAAAAGGATTCTGTCATCTTTTTTTTAAAGTGTGAAAGAACAGAAGGTTCCATGAGACATGGGGCTCTTTAAACTTGGTAGAAACCATCAAGTTTAAAGGTCTCCAGGGTTACAATGGGGAAAGTGCATTCATCCATCTTAAGTTTATCAAGGAGGTAGGAGCATCCTGCCTGCTCCTCCTGGAGTAGAGAGAAGAATCAGGGATGGGGCAAGTGGTCTCCACCTTCTTGTTGTTATGGAATAAAACAATAATGACAAGAATGTTGACATAAAAAATGTCCAAACCTGTAAAGAAGGTTTACAAGTTTATCTGAGCTAAACTGACGACAATTGCCAGGAAACAAACGCTCAGTGGACTGAGGAAAGGCTCCCGAAAAGACAGGTTTTGCAGCTTATTTTATACATAGGATAAAAGGAGGAGATATTGGTGGTGGATTAAGGAGGTGGGAGGAAGCAAAGTGGGGAGATCTCTGGGACTGGGTCAAAAGCAAAAGGAAGAGACACACATACTTCTTTCACATTGGCGGGTACAAGATAGTGGACATTTACTGCACATGGAGATGGTATGCAGGGAATCAGGTAACAATGAGGGCTTCTTTTCATCTTCTGCTCCTGTTCTGGTGGTTTTGCCTTCAAGGGGTAGGAACAGAAAATCACTGACATTTCAAAGGAATGTTAATCTAGATGCAGAAGAACAAAGCACAGAGCCCAGTTAAAGCAAAGATTGACCTTTGTTAAGGAAGCTACAGGCCTAGGACATGACTATCCACCATGACCTACTCAATCAAGAATTTGTGATCAGACCATCCTGTGAGGTGACTTTTGGTCACTGAGCTTGTCAGACCTGCCACGTGGCCCCCTGAGCTTGTCGGGTTTATTGCATAGCCCCCTTTTTCTTTTACAAGAACCAGCATGTTCCGTCAGGGTCACGGAGGAGAATCTAGGAAGCAATACCCAAAAAGCAGTGGTGTATGGTACAAAGCTCCCTGCTTTTGTGCTAAAAAATTTTAAACAGTTACTTTTAACTTTTGGTTCCTTGGAGGCTGTTTATCTGATGTGTGAATTCTAGAAGACCTTCTCCTGCACTTAAGACTGTCAGCGTCTGTTTACCGTAAGCAGCTCTGCCATCATGACGGCATTTCTAACCAGGTACTGAGTGATGGAGTGGAGTGAAATGACTGAATTTGAAGTAGATGTATTTTTGGTAAGTTTCCTGTGTTCTGTTACCATAAAAAATTGTAACAGGATGGTATGGACTGAATGTTGGTGTCCCCCTCCCCCAAAATTCATAGTTGACCCTCTAACACCCAATGTGGTGTTCTGTGGAGATGGGGCCTTCGGCGGGTGATCAGGGGTAGACCAGGTCATGAGGGTTGGACCCTGGTGATGGAGTTAGTCCCCTTATGAGGAGAGGAAGAGACGGAGCTCTCTTTTTCTGCCATGTGAGGATGCAATGACAAGACAGCTATCTACAAGCAAGTAAGAGAGCCCTTATCAAGAACTGAATCAGCCAGCACCTTGGTTTTGAACTTCTACCCTCCAGAACTCCAGAATTATAAGAAATAAATGTCTTTTGTTTAAGCCATGTAGTCTGTGGTATTTTGTGATGACAGTTTGAGCAAACTAAGACTTACGGTGAAAGGATAAGGATTCAATGTTAAAGCAAGAAGGGACCTTAGAGAAGATTCATTCTAGCCCTTAATTTAGAAATGATAAAATTTGAGTCCCCCCAAAATAAAGTGTTTTTCTCATGGTTTGTTAGAAAGCACATTAAAAGAAAGGCCACACAGGGAGGAGAATATATCTGTTCCACGCAAGGGGCTGCCAGCAGTAACATGTCACTACCCACTGGGGAGTGGGAAATAATTCCCATACCTGATGCTTCCAAGTCTGCAAAATTGAAGTTTGTACGGTGAAACAAAAGGAAGAATGAAGCCATTCTGAGAATAGTTTTCTCTCGAGAAGCATCTACACCTCAAGCCCGAGGGCCTGGTTCTCTCTTCATATGGAAGAGCCTGTGAGTGTGTGTGTGTGTGTTTGCCAGAACCCCTCTTGCTGGAATGAAGAGTGAGCACCGTGTCAGACATGCACAAGCACAATGGGGACCAGTATTTCCTTACTAGAAACTAACAGGATTTGAGGTGATTTACCATCAGAACTTGTCCGTCTGTATCAGCTTGCTAACTTGTACGCAGAGAGGAAGAGCCGACCATGAAGGGGCTCGTCTTTATTCCCACCACTTCCCAGACTCTGACTTTGAGCTTTTAAGTTTAGCTGGAGATATCCCAGCACCCGTCTCTTGGTGTGCCCAGCGGTGGGGAGCCGGGCCCGCAATCTTTGCGGGGTCACAGTCAGAGGGCCTGCAAAGGAAGTGGGGACTGAACCTGAGTTTTTCAATGAAATGTTTTCTCTGTAATGTCCCCTGTATACATTTGCTAACAATATTATTACTTTTTATCTTTGTAAGGATTTCCTTCAAAATATCCAAGGAAGTACATTTTCATGGGGCATCTGTGATAAATGTTTCATCGTCATTGACAAAGGGAACAAGGAGGAGAACATTACTGCATTCCAGAGATAAGAAGGCAGCAATTGCTCTGCTGGGTCATGCTTCCAAACACAGCCCACACACCCTTGGGAAGTTTCCAGCTCAGAGATGACAGCCTGTCCACTGAAAGACAACTAGTCCCACAGGGTTCGTTTGATCATACCCAGGCAGACCATGTAATCACACATGCGTACCTACTGCTGTTAGGGAATCCTGTTTGTCTTCTCATCTTATTAATATGGACTCTCCGAACCACCTTGTACCTTCTGCATATAGGACTGACAGGAGATGAAACCCACTGATCCAGAAGAGATGGTGAAGGACTGCTCTGGCCAGCGGTCTGCTCTTCACTCTGTAAGACACTTACCAAACCAGAGCAGTTCTTATCTGGCCCAGGACCTGAATTCAGTGAGACATGTTTGTGGACATTCATGCCTGAAATTCCATTAGTCTCTTAGATCATAAGTAAGGATCAGGCTCTTACCGTATCGCTACCTTAAAAATGAGGGGAACCCCTTCTATTTGTGGTTTAACTTAATCAATAAGCTCTGGTGTGCTTTAGTTGAGCACATTGTAGAATGTTGCAGAGTTTTAAGATATACTTTATTAAATTAGATACTTTAATAATATTTGCCCCCCCACCCGTAACAACACATTATAGGGGTCTTAGGGAAATGCATTCTTTTGCATTCTCACTGGGCTTTGCTCCAACTCGCTAAGCAAGGTGACTGGTCTACAAGAAATGCGTGTTCTGTCTTTAAGTTTCTAGAGCAGCTGCCAGGAGCCAACAGGACCTTCCTGCGCTGTCTCTTTGGGCTGCTGCACAACCTCCAGCTGCACTGCTCCATCAACTACATGACCACCTACAACCTGGCCGCGTGTCTAGCCCCAAGAATTCTCTGTCTGCCCGATGCCTGTGGCTCAGATGTAGAAACTGACCTGACAAAAAAGGTAATGAGACCTGTCACTCGCCCTGGGGCAGAGTCCCCACTTGGAGCCCTAATTTGTGGGCTCCCATTTTCCCCTGGTATGGGTGAGGAGACTGGTGTAAGAGTCCAGAGCACCTCAGGGGGCAACAACAGGCCTGAGACAATCGCGGAGCTTCCCGGAGTTCACCCGGAGAGCAAGTGTGAGGCAGACAAGGTATGAGGACCCACAGCAGTTAACAAACGGACATGTCTGCCTCACAAAACCCATAGAAATCTTGGCTTCCTGAGCTTCAGAAACTTCTTCACTTAAGGAGTGAGTTTCAAAGGTTTTGTCTATTGGATGCTTCATAAATTTTAATAAGATGTTATATGTCATTTATACCTCAGTAAAACTGGAAAAAAATCAAAATTAGAAAAATATAAATACATACAGCTTAATAAGAGAGTATATATCTTCATCCCAAACATCTTATATGGGTTACTTGAAAATTATCTTAGTCTAAAGATGCAACCATTGATATAAAATATTAACTATTGAATTAGGCCACAAATTATAACTTTATTTAATCCACCAATTAAACGTATTTTAATATATGTTCCCAGAATTCTTTTAAAAGTATCATGAAAGTTATTTCTTTGGAAAATCGGTTTAAGTATTTTTAAAAATGTTTTCTTTTATTTCTTTTCTTTTATCTATTTATTTTTAGAGAGAGGGGAAGGGAAGGAGAAAGAGAAAGAGAGAGACATCAATGTGTCGTTACCTCTCACATGGTCCCCACTGGGGACCTGGCCTGCAACCCAGGCATGTGCCCTGACTGGGAATCAAACCAGCAACCCTTTGGTTCACAGCCCGCGCTCAATCCACTGAGCTATACCAGCCAGGACTAAATATTTTTCTTACAACTCTAAATTTTACTTGAATTCTTACTTGAAATTTTACTTGAATTCTGTTAGATCCAGGATTTATAGATGACATGTCATTTATAGATGATTAATGGGATACCCATTTTTGCCCTCGGTGTTCCAGATTGCTCGCATACAATTTCTCATTGAAAACAACCTCAAGATCTTTGGAGAAGATGTCACCTCCCTCTTTGGGGAGGAGCCCCATGAGCTGAGATAACAGCAAAGAGGCTACATGTACCATGAATGAAGGAATTGGCACTGGGGAGACACAGATAGCCAGGCTGCCCCGTGTCTAGGAAGGAGGTCAGGGAAGGCACTCCAGTATCACAACTGGGGGCCCAGAGTCCATCCCAAGGGCTGGGATCCCCGTGTGCTCCTTCTCCCAGAGGCTGGCGCTCAGGGCCCGGAGGGTCTTACCATCCAGGACCGCAGGGAGGATGACCTGAGGCCTCTGTGCAGATTCTAACTGCATAAACTGACAGTTTTCTAAGTCATTCGGGATTAGTGTGTCAAGAATCACAATTGACCTTCTTTTCCTGTATTTCCTATACTGTTCCACTGAGAAATCCTCAGGTCCTGTCCAGATATAAGCAAGTTTTCTATCAGCAGAACGAATGCAAGGACCTTAAACTAAGAAGTCCCTGAGATCATATGCTTTTAGTTGGAATTTTGCATGAAAAGTGAGAACCTCCCAAGATCCCAGCTCATCCCACTGGACTTTTTCTTTTCCTTGATCTCATTTATCCACACTGAGAAAATCTCCCTGTTATGGTGGAATGAATGGCTAGAGGGGAAATAAAGGCAGGGCCCTCACCATTGCAATCTAACAAAGAACTCAATACAGGAGGCTAAAAGCAAAGGCTCACCCACGGACCCAGTAATTCTAAGGCTGGTCCGATAAGGCTGCCAGGCACTCCGAGCAACACAAGTAAACTATGATAGCGCGGGGGGAAGCCCTTGGAAGTCCGTGTGTCAAAGGGAAAACCTCGAGACTGTATATTCATCCGAAGGCCTGGAAGGAGGAGGGGAGGGGTCCACAGTGCCCAAAGAAAAGCTTCTGTAACAGCTGTGGTTAACTGCCTGCCTCCTATCACAGATGCAAAATGAACAAATAGAGTCAGGAGCAAGGTAAGGATTCAGGCTAACAGATCCCCACATATACCTATGGTTGGGTAGTCACATCTCACTGGGCTGGGGGGCAGCTGGCACCACCTTTACCCATCAATCATTATGTAACTCCCTCACTCCCACCCGCCAACTGTACAAGGCCTCAGAACAAAGGACTCGCTCTCGTGGCCTCTTGGCTCCTTTTACCACACGGTGGGAGGGGAGGGTGGCCTGGCCAGAGGCCTCTGTCTACCCAGGTGCTGGTCATCCGGCCTCTGGCCACTCTGCTCTTGTCACTCTACTGTTGTCGCCCTGCTTTAGCGCTCCCATTAGAACTTAATAGTAATAAACTTTGCACGCTGGTAGGCTCGCTGGTCTGTAGTTCTTTACTGCATCAGCAAAGAACCCAGTTTCTGAGAGTCTCCCATTAACACTAGGATAAACCCCTGAGGGGGATATGGAATGGAAATAAGAATTCAAGACAAAAAGTCACAATATAGAATTTCAAATCTAAAAGTAAAGTTTTTAAATATATTTTTCATGTAAATGATGATGGGTTACAAGTAGTCAACTTGGTTTTCATTTGACATGTTTTAGAAATGATATAAGAGTTTCACTGAAATAAGCCAGGATTGCATCTTTTGCAACTATACTTATGATTAATACTTTTAGGTATCAAATTAAAATATGCAGGAGAATACATAGATTTATAAGATTTTGTAGAAATACTTGCAAAACTTGAAAGTGGCAAGTCTTATCAATTTTGGGCAAGGTTTCTAAACTGTGGCACTATTGACATTTGTAGTTGAAGAATTCTTGGGGGTCGGGGGTGTCAGGATGTGAAAGCTGTGAGGGAAGAGGATGTCCAAGCTACCATTAATCTTTCCTTAAATTTCTTTGGGTTTATTTTGTTCTTTATCTGACTTCTTGTGATCGATGCTTACCTCGTTAATTTTGTCTTTTTTTCTAATACATGCTTTTATAGTATAAATTTTCCCACCAAATACTGCTTTACCTGAATCCCACAAACTTTGAGTTATAATATCTTTATTAATGTCTAGTTCAAAATATCTAACTTTCTAATTTTCATTATGATTTTCTCACTGACCCATGAGTTACTTAGAAATGTTTCTTGAATTCTAACATATAAGGATTTACATTTTTTTTTCTTTTGTTACTTATCTAGAACTCAATTACTTTGTGTTAAGAGAATACACTGGGTATGATTTTTACATTTTAAAATTAGTTGAAACTTGCTTTAGGCTCAGAAAATAATCAACTTTGAAATATTGATCAATGTTCAAATATTTGCTTAAAAATATGTAATTCTAGATCTCTTAAGTGCAGTGTTTTAAATAGTCTGATTAGAAAAAAATTAAAATGGAACTTCCTTATGACACAGTGATTCCACTTCTGGGACTATATCCAAAGAAATCTGAAACACTACTTTGAAAGAATATATGCACCCCTGTGTTCATTGCAGTGTTATTTCCAATAGCCAAGATTTGGAAGCAGCCCAAGTATTCATCATAGATGAGTGGGTAAAAAAGCTGTGGTACATTTACACAATGGAATACTAATCAACTGTAAAAAAAGAAGGAAATCTTAGCTTTTGCAACAGCATGAATGGACCGGGAGAGTATTATGTTAAGTGAAATAAGACCGCCAGAGAAAGAGAAATATCACATGATTTCACTTATATGTGGACTCTAATGAATAAAATAAACAAACAAAATAGAAACAGACTCATAGGTATAGAAACAAGACTCACAGCTGTCAGAGATCAGGGGCGTTAGAGGGCTAGGTGAAAAGGTGCAAGTTTAAGCAAAAAAAAAAAAAAAAAACCTCATAGACACAGACTAAGACTGGTGATACCAGAGGGAGAGGGGAGTGGGGGGGAGGTAGAAGAGGGTAAAGGAGGGACAAATTGTGATGGTGAACACACACTACAATATACAGATGATGTGTTATGGAATTGTACATCTGACATGTATACAATTTCATTAACCAATGTCACCCCAATAAATTCAATAAAAATAATGTATAATATATAAAATTCAAATCAACAACCATGAAGTAGTCAAGTCCAAACTTACTTTAGCATATTACTTACAAAACCCTCACTAATCTTGTTTTTTTTTTATTTTTCTCTCAAAGAAAAACAAAAGTTTACATTGAATTGGGTAGAGAGACTCCTTTAATTAAGCATATATCTGAGAGATACCACTTTATACCTCTTAGGATGCCATTATTAAAATAATAATAAATTTTGGTGAGGACGTAGAGAAATGGGAGCACTGCGTTTTGCTGATAGGAATGTAAAATAGCACAGTTGCTGTGGAAAATAGTTTGGTGGTTCCTCAAAAAGCAAAGCAGAGAATTACCACGTGATGCAGCAATTTTACTTCTGGGTGTATACCCCAAAGAATTGAAAGCAGGGACTCATACAGATACCTGTGCACCGATGTTCATTACAGTATTATTCACAATAGCCAAAAGGTGGAAACAACCCAAATGTCTATTGGAAGATGAATGGATAAACGAAATGTGGCTTATACATACAACAAAATGTTATTCTGTCTAAAAAAGAAATGAAACCCTGATACATGCTATAACATAGATGAACCTTGAACATATTATGCTAAGTGAAATAATCCAGACATGAAAAGACAAATACTATATGATTTCACTTATATGAAGAGCCTAGAATAGTCAAGTTCAGAAAGACATACAGTAGAGCAGTGGTTACTAGGAGCTGGGAGAAGGCGGGACAATGAGTTATTGTTTGATGAGCATGGAATCTCTCTTTGGGGTGATGGAAATTTTCTGGAGCTGGATTGTGGTGATGATTGCATGACAGTATAAATGTTCGTGATCTTGCTGAATTGTACACTTAAACGTTGTTGAAATGGTAAGGTTTATGTTATATGTATTTTACTATAATAGTGATGTCACCAAAAATGCAGTAAATCATTGATGTAAAATTTTTATCTTGTCAATAAAGAACTTTATCCCCCTTCTCCAGTTCGTCTAAAGCAATGTCAGTTTAGGGAATGGCAGAACATGGTCACAAAGATTTGATCATTCAGTGAGAAATAGTCTCAATGAATCTATACTCCGGTCTCAGTGGATGTGAAACAGCACACCAACTTTTGTTTTTTAAATCTGCCCCAAAGGATAAATAGATCAGGGAGTTAAGGAGAAAGAAAAGTCATATTAGTATAATAATACAAGCCAGGGGTAAATTTTTCACGCAGAAATGGATCACATATTCCTAAGGAGAGGCTAAGAAAGCCCTGCGAGTTTGGCACTCAGGTGTCTGGGGAACGAGATAGTGAGAGAAGAATGAACAACCCCCGCGTCCACAAGTGAAAAACAAAGCCCTAGTTTTCCTCCATTCCTGAAGTGACAGTTGAAAGGCATTTCTCTCTTGGGTCCATGTCAGGAGAACTTCATGTGAAACCATGGATGGTCACCATCCGGGAAAGTGAGGACCACAGCGCAATGCAGGGGAAGTGGTTCTGTAAGGTAAAGACTCAATTATACAACTCAATAAACATTTTCTGATTTCAGTCCCTGAGCTGACTTTGTAAACGGGACAAATTCTCAACCTCTCCCCAAAGACTTCATTCAGGGACGAATTTTAGGGTAGAAGCCTCTAGCGAGCAAGAAAAAGCCAGTGTTATGTACAAAGTTGTAAACTTGCTCTCTGGCCTGACCTGCCTTGCTTAACTAGCATAGTGTTTATTTTTTTGTCTGGGCAGGTCCTACAAGGTCCTATTGCATTGCCCTCAGCCTGATTTACATGCTTATTTTGCTTTCCTGGCCTCTGCAGACATTTATTTGTAACTTGTGAAAGACTTCTCACAGCTAATTATTGCTATATGATAAATGCACACCCTGACTTTTATTTATATATTGATTCACTTATTTATTCTCACCTGAGGATATGTTTATTGATTTTTAGAGAGAGTGATGTGAAGAGAAACTGGTCAGTTGCCTCTCACATGCCCTGACCAGGGATTGACCCAAAACCTAGGTATGTGACCTGACTGGGGCTTGAACCTACAGCTTTTTGGTGTATGGAACAGTGTCCCAACCAACTGACCCACCTAGTTAGGGGCTGACTTTTATTATTATTGCTCAGCTTGTTCAGGTTACCTTAAGCATTTCGCTGAGGTTCTGTGTGATACAAAAGCCAGTTAGTGAATCAAGTGGTCTTTTTATACAATACTTAGTTTAAGATTTTTATTTAACTGTTATAGACCTTAGGATCTTCTCAGGTGAGATATGCTTTTTTTTTCTTCTCCAGACCTCATTGATCATTACTTATGCAAGATTGGTATAAATCAGAGTCCTCCTTTTTCCCCCCACAGGCCTCTGTCGTCATTAGTTCTGCATTTATGATGCTGATGACAATCTCATTCCACATTTATTGATTTATTTGATTCAAATAGCATCATTCGCCAATGCCTCTAAGAAACTTTAAACAAAAAGCAATCCAGTTTGATTTCTATTTCTAGAATGAGTCTCTGGGATTTGTAACAGAGCCGAGGAGCACCAAAGAGCTATTTTAGGTAGAAGTGTGTCTTGGAAAAAGAGCAAACAGAATGACAAAGGTTCTGAGTATGTGCCACATGTTTGGTAAACTATGTAAAAGTATTTTAGAATCGTTTTAAATAGAAGGAGCTGCCAAATCTCTTGGTGATAACTTTCAGCTGTGTTGCAGGGAGACTGGTTTATTCCATTAGCTTAGTGGTCTAAATCATTTTAGACCACTGTCCCATGATTATTGGACTCTCCTCATTCAAAAGCATTACTCAGTGTTCTTGATAGTTTTGATGAAAGGAGTGTCACCTGCTCTAGTTTCTAGTGTCTGCTATCAGCTGGCTAGGACTACTGCATTCCTGTCTTTGCAAACAAGGTGACCAGCATAAAGAGTTAAGCTTTTCATACAGCTATTATGAAGCTGATAACTAATTTACTTTTTATTCCTTTGCGGTTATGAAAATTTGGAGGGAAAAAAGGAGGAAGCAAACAAGAAGGAGCATTTCAACACTCTCTTCTCCTCTCCCCCTGTTCTGCTTTTATTTGTTATCATTTTTAAGGCAAGGGGTCCTCTTCTGAAAGCACAACGCAGTAAGAAAGCAAACACTGAACTATGTTGGGCTCCCCTGGCAGCAGATTGTTTTTCTTCAGTACAAAAGGGGCAAACTCAGATCAAATCTGGTCTCCTGGCTCTTCACATAACCTTATGGGAATCTACATAATTAGCTTCTTCATACTTTCCAAACCAAGAGCCTACTTTCTTCCCTGTGTTCTTCTCGACTACTCAGGGCTGCAATTATTAAATAAGGCTGCAAGAAAAACAACCCCAGACTCAGCCAAAACAGCAGCTAAATGTCTTTATAGCATCTGGTATCTGCAGATGTTTAATGAGACTGTAATGTCCCCCCTCCTGTGTTAATGAATGAACCTCACCTTCTCAGCTCAGTTTACCTGCAGCTTGTAGATTGTGCAAAATAAGATGGCTGCCACTATTTTTTCACTTGGCTCACTGACCCTGAGCTGATTTCCTTAATAGGCTGCTTTTATCTTGGCTTCTATTGATTCATAAAATCTTTTCCCCTTACCTATTACTCATCAAGAACTAAAAATATTCCATTTGTGAAGAATATTCCATTTGTAACATCTGATCTTCAAGCAATCTAAATCTCTCTTCTCCTGGGCATGTTGGATTATTGTGTATGTGGGCATTCACGTAGTTAATGTAACATTGGACATAAAGTAGTTACGGTATGAAACAGCCTGCCTCATGCTAACTTAAGTTTCTCATTCTTCATAAGAAACAAATTCTGTGTATACCAGGGGTCCCAAACATGCATGTGTGTTACGGGAAGGCAGGAAAAATAAATGAGATAACTATCCTGGCATAAGTTGTCATTTCTTTGTTTTTTTTGTAGTTGATTTTTTTAATTTTTAAAAAATTATTTTCATCATCACTTTTCCTCCTATACACTCTTCCACTTCCACCCACCCTCCTCCACTCTACAATCACCACGCTGCTGTCCATATTAATGAGTTCTTTCTCTCTCTCTTTTTAACTTTTTGTTCAACCCCTCCACCCTATCTCCAAACTCCCCCCACCCAAGAGCTGTCAACCTGCTCTCTACCTATGAGTCTGTCTCTATTCTGCTAGTTAGTTCATTAGATTCCACATACGAGTGAAATCATATGGTACTTGTCTTTGACTGGCTTATTTCGCTTAGTAATGTCTGCTTTCATCACACTTATTCAACATAGAACTAGAAGTCCTAGCCACAGTAATTAGACAGGAAGAAGAAAAAAAGGCATCAAAATTGGAAAGAAAAAAGTAAAACTGTCATAATTTGCAAGCAACAAGATACTTTATATAGAGAACCATAAAGATTCCACCAAAAAACTACTGGAACTGATCGATGAATTCAGCAAAGTAGCAGGACATAAAATAAATATCCAGAAATTGGTTGCATTTTTGTATGCCAATAATGAACTATCAAAATGGGAAACTAAGAAAACAATCCCATTCACAATTGCTTAAAAAAAAGAATAAAATACCTAGGAATAAATTTAACCAAGAATGTAAAAGACCTGTACTCAGAAAATTATAAGACACTGAAGAAAGAAATTGAAGAAGATACAAATAAATGGAAGCATATACCTTGTTCATGAATAGGAAGAATTGCCATCATTAAAATGTCCATACTACCCAAAGCAATCTACAGATTCAAAGGAATTTCTATTAAGATACCAATGGCATATTTCATGGAACTAGAACAAATATTCCAAAAATTTGTATGGAACCATAAAAGACCATGAACAGCAACAGAGATCTTGGGAAAGAAGAACAAAATTGGAGGAACCAACTTTGCTGCTAGCTCATATCAAACTATGCAACAAGGTCATAGTAATCAAAACAACGTGGTACTAGCCTGCCATAAAAACAGACACATAGATCAATGGAACAGAACAGATCTCATAATAAACACACATCTTTATAGTCAATTAACATTTGATAAAGGATGCAAAAACAAACAATGGGTTAAAAATAGTTTGTTTAATAAATGGTATTGGAAAATTGGACAGGTATGTGCAAAAAAAAAAAAAGAGAGAAACTGGACCACCTTCTTACACCACACACAAGAATAAACTCAAAATGAATTAAAGACTTAAATGTTAGACTCACAACCATAAAAATCCTAGAAAACAAAATAGGCAGTAAAACCTCTGACATTTCTTGTAGCAATTTTTCCCCCTAGGGCAAGGAAACAAAAGAAAAATTAAAAAATGGGACTACATAAAACTAAAAAGGTTTTCCATAACAAAGGAAACCATCAACTAAATGAAGACACCCACTGAATGGGAGAATATATTTGCCAATGATATATTTCATGAGGGGTTAATACCCCAAACTTATAAAGAACTTACAAAACTTAACACCAAAAAAGAAACAATCCAATTGAAAAATAGGCAAAAGACCTATACAGGCACTTCTCCAAAAGGGACATTTACAGATGGCCAATAGACACATGTTCGGCAGTCAGCCCCCTTAAGAGACTGCCTTCTCTGAGAGAGACAGATCCCTCAAGGTCATATCTCCTTCCAGGGAGATCTACATCCAATGACTGATCGAAGTGGAAGTATAAAGATCTGACTCCTTGCCCCAAGTTTGGACATATCTGAAGGGCTATCCCTGATTTAGAACTCTCCATAAGGTTGGATGGAGCCTCTGCTGAGACTACATCACAGTTCAAGTCCTCAGTCATGCTTCCTTTTCTTCCCTCATTAACTCCAGAGCACTCCCTAATAATCCTCTTGCCCATGGATCTCCAGCTCAGAGCCTGTTCTCAGGAAACCAAGGTACAATTGAGTCACAGTCAGTGCAAGAAAGAAGGAAAGAAGGAAGGAAGGAGGGAATAAGGATAAAACAGTAAAAGTAAAACTGTCACAATTTGAAGATCACATGACTAAATTCAAAACCATCTACAAACAACTATTATAATTAATAACTGAATTTAGTAAAGTTTGCTGAATACAAAATTTAATTGTATTTCTATTATCATCAACAATTAGAAGACAAACTTAAAAACAAGCAAAACTGAACTGAATTGTTTAGGAATATACACATTAATGATGAAACTATAGAGAAAAGAAAGGAAATAGTTTGCCATAAACAATTCAAAGAAACATTTACACCTAGGAACAACGTAAGCATCCATGGTGAGGAGTGGGAGTGGGGGGTGCCAGGTTGCTGTAAATATTCTATTTCTTGGCCTGAGTGTTGTTTACATAGATGTTTACTTTTTGCTGTTTGAAGCTGCAAACTTAAGGTTTTAGCTCTCTTTGGAATAAAGGCCACATTAATGACCATTGACTTACCTTCGATTTACTAATTCCGTGCTTGCTCGGATTACTCTGATTCAGGAGTGCGGTTGCCCAGGAATGACAGCACATTACAAAAAGCACATTCTTTATGCTTATTGATTTTTAGCTGGAGCATAAGAGAAAGCAGAAGTGGTGTAATTTCATGCCACTTCTGAATCTTATCCACTTCTGATCCTTTTAGGTTAAACTGAATCTCATGGATCCTGTCCAACACGGTGGGGCAGACCGAGCACTTGGCCTTCAGTGCCAGGAACCTCGGTTCAGACCCTGCCACAATGTCCATTCCCTCCCCTTAACGAGCCTCCATTTCTTTATCAATAAAACACCATTACTTCTTTATTAAACAATAATGGACGTTATAACATTATGTGAGGGCTTTTTTTTGTGCCCCGCAGGGCAGTTTTTGTGCATAGAGAAAAAAACCTTCAAATGATTATACTGATTTTGCAATTAATATATAACTTATTAAAGTTACTAAATTTTAGACTCTTAATGACATTATTCTACTTATAAGTTTAGCAAATTTTACCATAAAGAAGACTGTCAATATTTAGTCCTATTCATACATTTAATTAAATTTTTATAAACATGTTATACCTCATATTTAAATTTAACATATTAAATTTAATTATTCAATTTTCCTCTAGCACTTCAATTGACTTAACAAACTATTCCTATGTATTTATAAACTCATAAATCTAATAAATTAAAATTATAAATATGCTGAACCTTATGGTTTTGTGAATATTCCAACTTCATAAAACTCTTCTTAAGACTGTAATTTAAAATAACAAATTGTAGAGGATAAAAAATAATTTTCAATTTTCCCTCTACCTTCTGAGTGCTTAGCTGAGACTCCTGTAATAGAAAACAGATTAACAAGAGAAAAACAAACAGAAGTTTATTAACATGCATACTTCACGTAAACATGGCAGATACCAAGGAAAAAATGAGTAAAAAATTAGTGGCTTAAAATTCAGGCTTAAATATCATCCAAATAGGGAAAGAGGAGGAGGAATGTAGGTCTCTTAGGGGAGAGGGAATGATTTTTAGGAAGGTGAACGGGCCCTGAGAAGAATACATATGAGGTATGGTAGTTTGGGACAGTTTGTCTGAGTGTGGTGTTGACTTCTAGTCTCCTCTCCTGTGGCTTCAGTCCATTTTCCCGGGCTGATGGAACCGGTGGGGAGAGGAGGAATGGGGACTTAACGACAACTGATTCTGTTTGGAAGATCTGTCTTTAGGCAGACAAGGGGAGTTCAGAGAAAGCCTCTCTCTGCATTTGCTGTTTTTCAAGTGTCTATAAATCATCCAAAAAGTTTTTCAAGTGTCTATAACTTAAAATCATCCAATATCCAAAAGTGGTATATTTAGGGGTGGCTTGTCCTGAACTCCCACAGTATTTTTGGGGGTGGCATGTTCTGCTGTCCCTCAAAATCTAATTTACTTATTCAGTTTCACATTTTAAATTGGAGTCACCAGGTTGACACATTGCTTTAAAAGGAAAAATTCTCTTAAACGTAACAACTATTTACAATATCAATGAGTACAAATACCTTAAAATATGGGTTTGATACTTATAGGTTTCTTTGCATGTATTTTGAAATCTTTCTAAAGTGGAAAGATGTTTGTATAATAATAAAACTATTGCTATCCCATGCAATTACCCCAGCTACATTCCCACATAGTTTAGCACTTTGCCTTTCAGCTTGCTTAAATGTCCTTAGGTTCAGAGGTAATAGCCAGGATACGCCTGCATATCCCATGCATGTCTAGTTGCTGGGTAAGACCATAACTCCAAGGGGAAGATTAGAAGCCCAGATTTCTAGATGGCTGGTAGAACAGAGTGTTTCTAGAGGCAAATAGGTGTGTATCCAGGAAGGAAGTTGCTTAATATCAAAAGGTATTAAGAGAGAAGAAGGCAGGAGAGAAAGGCAAGGAGACAGATATCAAGAATGAATGTGCCACCCATTTTGAAAGTCACAATCAGCTGTCCAGTTCCAGAACTGAGCCAATTCTCATACCCAGAATCCACTAAAGAAAGGCCATGTCCTGATGAGGAAGGACCTTACAACACCAAGGTCAGTATATACAGTAGTGGTGCCCTGGGCCTTGTCCAAAAGGATCTATGGCCATTTATTTGGGTAACAATATACTGAAAAAAGTGGAATACCCAGCTCTTTCAAGGTCTGTTGGACACAGGGTCTGAGCTGATAGTGTGAGCAAGTCCCCATCAGAGCTCCCTATTATAGTAGGAGTCTTTGGGGATCAGCCGCATCACACACTGGGTCCACTGGCTGGCCATTTCCTCAGTGCCTGCAGGCACTTAACTCAAGGAACATACTGGGTTGGTCAAAAAAAGTTTGTTTCCATACGATGGCTCTAGTAGCACTTATTTGTTTTTAACATCATTCCAAATTTTGTTAGACTGGATTGTGACAGCTGTCATATTAGCATGCATTTAAAAAATTATCAAAATTAGTGAATTTTTGTGTAGCCATTTTAATATTGAAGATGGAAGAAAATATGCAACATTTTTGGCATATTATCCTTTATTATTTCAAGAAAGGTAAAAATGCAACTGAAACACAAAAAAAATTCGTGCAGTGTATGGAGAAGGTTGTGTGACTGATCGAATGTGTCAAAAGTAGTTTGCGAAGTTTCACAGTGGTGATTTCTCACTGAACGATGCTCCATGGTTGGTTAGACCAGTGGAAGTTGATAGCGATCAAATCGAGACATTAATGAGAACAATCAATGTTCTACCACACGAGAGATAGCCGACATACTCAGATATCCAAAACAGTAAAGTTATTGGTGAAAATGAAAAATATTCTTTTATTTTATGGAAAAAACTAAACAGACTTTTTGGCCAACCCAATCCAACCTGTGCAAACATTAGGGAAATGAGTATGAGGACAAAATAAGATCCTCATGTTAAAAAAAAATGATAAAAGTCTAAATAAATAATGATGTGGGGAAAGTAGTTTAATGGATAAAGTTCAATGAAGATGCATTGTATTTGGGAGAAGGATAACTGTAGTAATTTCAGACTGAAACAAATATTTATGTATTCATGTTAAATTTTTAAAAGCTAAAAATGTCTTAATTTTTAACTTAATCATGTTTTCAATAATTAACAATTTCAAATGGTTCAAACCAAAAATGAAACAAAAAACCTCACACCCTTTCTTTTCTCCAATCTCCATCAATCCCCATACAGACTGTCTTATAAGTGACTATTTGTATTAATTTATTTTTTAGTTTATTTTTGTTTTAATGTAACTTGATTTTTATTGTATTTTTGTAACACATTTAATCTCCTTAGATTTATTGTCATTATTGACCTATACTGGAATTTTAAAATACTGTCTTATTTTGTCTTGTTTGCTCTGCTATCTTTTTGTAAATATATAAAAATAAGAATATGTATTTTCATTTTTGCTTTTTTATTTCTCCAAGATAGAACACTATACAGATTGTTTTGCATTTGTGTTTTTTTACTTTATGTGTTAAAAATTTCAAGAACAATAACCAAAATTTAAAGCTACAATCTGTAGCTTCCACACAAACAGAAAATATAAAAAGGGGAGTAGTGAGTCTAAAAAAATGTTAACATAAAAAGTAAGAATAAGTTAGGAAAACAGGAGAGAACAGTTGAAGAATAATGACTGTACACAAAAACCATAAAATAATACAATGATAAAAATAAATCTAACAGAGAGGAGTAATCAAAACTTATCTAAGTAGATTAAATAATTTAGTAAAAGGAAAAGAGAATCAGGTTGGATAAAAACAAAAAGAAGCACAAACATGGAAGGAACTAAGGGGGAAGGGGGAGGCTGGGGGAGAGGTGGGGCTGGGGGAGGGGGGAGGGGAGGGGAGAGGATGCAAATAACTGTAATTGAACAACAATAAAGTAATAAAAAAATAAAATAAGATAAAAAAATAGCAGTTAAAAATATATCTATTAGAAACAGTTCTAAAACAAAATTGTATGAAAAGGTTAGAAGTAAAGGAATGGTTAAAGACATACCAGTCTAATGCAAATTAAAGGAAAAGTGGGTCTAAGAATATGATTATTAGGTATTCTATATGAAATAGAATATAAAGCAATAAGCAATAATAGAAATGGGGTGGGATACTATATAATAATAGCAGAAATAATTCAAACACACACAAATATTTATGAATTTATAAAATGGAACAAGATATATAAAATAATAAACAAAATTATAGTGGGAAATTAAAATTACTGATAAAAATGGGAAATTTTAACACATCTATCAGAAAATAGTATTAAAAGAAAAAAATGGTAAGGCTAGAATGGATATGCACATAACAAGTAGAGAAGATTCGTTCTTTCCAAGTGCACTGGGGTCATTTACAAATACTGACCAGGTATTAGGTCAGAAAGGAAACTTCTGGGGGGCGCTGCAGGGGCCACACAGTACAGTAGACAGATTTCAGATCATAGAAATGTATCTTGAAACCTATATGATCCTATTAACCAATGTTAACACATTCAATAAAAAAATTTAAAAAAAAGGAAATTTCAACAAAATTTGAAGACACCATGCAATAAAAAAACCACATTGTTGATAACATTACATTTAAAATAAGATCATCAACCAATTAAAAGAAAAGCTATTTAAAAATTGATGTTAGAAAAATAAAAAATGCATTCCTAAATAACTCATCTATTTTTTTAAATATTTAATTTATTTATTTTTAGACAGAAGGGAAGAGAGGGAGAAAAAGAGGGAAAGAAACATCAATGTGTGGTTGCCTCTCACATGGCCCCCACTGGGGACCTGGCCTGCAACCTAGGCATATGTCCTGGCTGGGAATTGAACCGGTGACCCTTTGGTTCGCAGCCTGTGCTCAATCCACTGAGCTACACCAGTCAGGACTAAATAACTCATCTATTAAAAAAGGAATCCACAATGGAAATTTAGAAATATTTATAATTTAGCGACAAATTATTAAAGGACAATTTTAAAGGTAAAATCATGACTCTCATATAAATATAAAATGAACATCAGTCAGAAGTTTTATTTAACTATTAATAAGGAAGCCAGTAAAATGTTATAACTAGTTCAAAGGAGAGCTCAAAGACATATAGACAGGTGATAAGAAATTCTGAGATGAACTTACAACAGGATGCAAAAGCATGACCCTCTTCATAGCAATAAATCAGGTGCATTCTGCTGGACACAATTCATTTGTGTTTCCATAAACAAGAATCATTTGCATTATTACCAGTTTTCTGCAACTAAAAATAGCTGAAAAACAATGAAAAGTGGTGTTAATCTAGAAAGATACAGTAGACAGGATATTTAGGAATCCCTTTGTTGTTGTTTATTTCAAAGTCTTTCTCAATTTTTCCTGGCAAATGAAAACATTACCAATTAAAATTTAAAGGATGCTTCTAAAACAGAATAAATAAATAAAATTAGTGTCTCCAAAATAGTTTCAAAATATAAGAAATAACAAAAGTAAGTTAGTTAATATTAGCACAGTGAGTGAAAGTCCATGTGCAGAAGAGGCAATCTGACTTCACTGGGCAGCACTAGAAACGACTGTTCACAAGGGGCCCATTGGGGTGTGGCCATCGTTTGACCTAGACCAAGGGTCTGGGAAGAATGGGCAGGTAAGGAGCAAGAGATTTAAAGTAAAAGCACTTCTCAAAGCCGGTCTAGAGCAGAGCTGGAACAGGCCTGTTGCTCTGACTTCAGAGGTCGTTCTGTGATTTTACTGTGGAAGGAGACTGGGTTTGAGAAGCCCTCCCTCTGGTTGTTTCCCTGAGCAGCTCTCCTCCTGCTCGTTTTGATATGCAAGGCAAATACAGAATTGCATGTATTTTATGATTAAAACACAGCTACAAAGCTGGAGCCTTTGGCTTAAAAATTATAGGAGAGAGAAGAATAAAGGAAACAAAAGACTTAACATATGAGTAGGGTTTGCAACCTAACCTTTTTGTTCTAAGCCAAATTATTATATACATTCTGGAGAGAATGAAGAATAAATGAAGAATGTCTCACCTTGCCATCTCCTTCAAGTTTCTATGAATGTGATGGTGATAGTTGTACTTACTGGAAAATTATGGTTACAGACTAATAAATGTAGAGTATGTAGGTAGGAAATTGATGAAGTTAATTCCTACATTGGCCCCACAAAATGAAGGCCTCTCCAGGGGCCCCGCTCAAGTCACAAATTTAAACCTGTATCAGTCTACACTTACCAGAAACGCCTGTCAGAGAAACCTAACACACCGATCACAACCCTCCAAGTCAGCTTTTGCTCGGTTACTGACCCTAGAAAAGAGGACCTGCCGGCCTTCCAAGGAAATCCCTGACCTAGTGGCCAACCACGCCGGGTTTCCCTGTTGCCGCTTCTGACGCTCTGTAAAACTGGTCCCCCCGCCCAAACCCCTCAGGAAGAGTGTTCCACCACTTGAGAGGCACCGCCCTCCCCCATTCATAGATTGTTTTCCCTTAAATAACGGATATCAATTGTTTTAGTTCTGACAGGTGACAGAATACTGGTAAAAATGTTTGAATTTGTATATCCACTGTAAATTGAATGACGAGGGAAATTAGCCTCAACCCATTTTAATAAAAGTTTTGTCATCTTTTAGAAAAGTAAAAATTCAGTTAATGCTGTGACTCCCTTTCCTTTCAAAGACATTTCTGAGTCTCTTTCCAGATGTGTTACCTTGGTTTTCAAGTGCATTCTTTAATTTCTTTTCAAATGCACACTCTCAATCTGTTTACTTGCAGATGTGCAAGGTCCTCTCACCTTTCTGGATCCGCAAGCAATTTCTCAAAAGGTATTCAAGACATATTTATGTATATGAGGGGGAGAGAGAATATTGTGTATTTTTAAAAGATTTTGTTTATTTTTAGAGAGAGGAGAAGGGAGGGAGAGAGGGAGAGAGACATCAATGTGTGGTTGCCTCTCGTGTGCCCCCTACTAGGGACCTGGCCCCCAACCCAGGCATGTGCCCTGACTGGGAATCGAACTGGCAACCCTTTGGTTTGCAGGATGGCATTCAATCCACTGAGCCACACCAGCCAGGGAGGGTATTGTGTATTTCTAAGTATAAGAGAGAACCCATATGTTGATAATGATAACAACTGAAGTGACATAGCCAACTTCTGGTGGATGGACAGTTCCCTCATTTCTTGCCTCATGGAGATTTTTTAATTAAACAGCAAAAGCCATGTTAAAAATAGATTTACACATATGATCCTGCTTATGTGACATTCTTGAAATAGGTGGGCATGCCTCTAAAGGGGGAGCAATAGGGCAGCTTTGTGCTGGTGGAACAGTTCTGTATTTTGACCGCAGTGGTGGGTTACACAAATTTACACGTGTGAGAACAAGCCATAGAACCATACACACAATACTAATGTCACCATGTGACATGCATAGTGGCATGTAACCATTGGGGGAACTGGCTGAAGGGTATATGGGACCTCTCTGTGCTATTTCTGTAACTTTCTGTGGATCCACAATCATTAAGAAATAAAAACTTCTCCCACAAAATAAAAGAAGACACTTGACATGGCCCATAACATGAAGACCTGTATGTGCCTCCTGATATGATGTGATAAACAAATAGGACTTCTCCCATCTAGTATTCTTGTCAAAAATACTTAACCTTAATCTAATGATGAGGTAACAGACAAATCCTGAATATGAGACATTCCACAGGAACTGGCTTAGACTCTTCAAAAATTGTAATCTCATATAAGACAACAACAAAGATATAGCAACTCTTCTGCATTAAGAGAGACTAAAGATGCGTGATTAACAAGCACAATTCATTAACTTTGACTGGGCCCTAAAGCAAAAAAGGAAAAAGAGCTCTAAAAGATATTTTGAGATAATAGGAGAAACTTAATATAGACAGTAGCATAGATACGATCATTATAGTAATGTTATTTTTCTTAATTATGATAAGGGTATTTTGGTTCTGGAAGAGAAAGATCATATCCTCAGGATTTGCAGGCTGAAGTAATTAGGAATGAACTATCATGATGTCTACAATCTATTTTTAAATGGTTATATATGTGTATACATCTCTGTGTGTGTGTGTGTGTGTGTTTTCTAGAGTTGTCATAACAAAATACCACAAACTGGATGGCTTAAACAACAGAAATTTATTTTCTCACAGTCTGGAGGCTAGAAGTCCAAGATCAAGGTGTTGGCAGGGTTAGCTTCTTCTGAGGCCACTCTTCTTGGCTTACAGAGGGCTGCCTCCTCCTGTGTCTTCACATCACCTTCTCTCTGTGTAGGTCTGTGTCCAAATTCCCTCTTTTTATAAGAACACTAGTCATATTGAATTAAAACCCAGGCTAACGCACTCATGTTAACTTGCTTCCCTTATTAAATACCCTATCTCCAAATACAATCATATGCTGAGGTACTAGGGATTAGGGCTTCAACATATGAATTTCAGGGGGGGACAATTCAGCTGGGAATCAAATTGGCGACCCTTTGGTTCGCAGGCCGGCACTCAATCCACTGAGCCACACCAGCCAGGGAGGATATTGTATATATCCCATGTTATATACATAACAATATATCTAGAGATAAATAAAATAAAAGACCAAATATTAACAAGTAGTGAATCTAAGTGAGGCTTATACAAGAGTTTCTGGCACTATGCTTCAAATTTTCTGTAGGTTTAAAATTTTTCAAAATAAAAAATAAAAATAAGGTAAATAAAAGAAGAAAGATTTTGAAAAGACCTAAGCTTGTCACAGACCTATTATTCAAAAATATTATTACTCAAAAATATCCTTTGCCCCTTGCTATGGGAGAATTATTCTTTCTTGTCCCATTGGTGGCAAGCTTGGCCACACGTGTTCTGTTGATATAGGGAGCTAGATCAGTGCTGCTGGCAGAAAAGGCAAGAAGCTAAGAAGTACTGTATAATTCTATAAATACTGTATGATACCATTTATTTGAAGCTATATTGTGTGCGGATACATATGTAGTACAAATACAAACACTTGAACTTCAGAACAGTGGTTGCCTCAGAAGGAAGAGGAGGAATGGGAAGAGAGGAACAATGGTTGTTGTTTGTTTAACTTCTTAAAAAGAAACACTTTCCCAAACAGATGGCAGATGCTAATGTCAAAGTAAAGTAAATAAATAAGCATAGGTCAATGCCAATGCCATAGGTCATAAATGGTTGAATAGCAAAATTTCATTTAGCTTATTAATATTCTAAATGTTTTCCTGCAATGCTAAGACATAATAAAAAAATAAAAGAACTAATGGTAAGATATCAAATGAATTAAACAAACAAGTAATTAAATACAACTTAAGAATACTGGTAGTGTCCCTGCACTTTTTAAGAAGAGATGCGTTGTCCCCACTAAGTGTAGGCATTGCGGGGGTTGGGGGGCGGGGAGAAGCTGAGGGTAATTCCTGCTTTCGAGTCTCCTGAGCAGAGGCATGAAGAGAGTCTGAGTTCCTGAGTAGAACTGACTCAATCAATGTTTTCTATCTCTTACAGATGGGATTCTTAGAAAACCAAGGAATGTTGATTTGGGAGAGAGACCAGCAGCCAAAACAATACCAGCTAGGTTTCTGGCCTGAAGAACCTGTGAGTTCTGAGCAAATGTATAGGGACCCGTGTAATCAGGAGATACTCATGGTACTGGCCAGGATAGAAATGCAATGGATCTTCACTATTCCAGATTTTATATTTGCAAATTCACCTATCCACTAAAATTTATTTGTAGCCCCCAAATTAATTCTCACTGTACTTTCTCAGTCATTTGGGAGCATGTGTAGAAAGGTGAAAAAATTGAGTTGCCCAGCTCACATGTCCCCAGTTGAGGTTGAACAAGGTGACATTCTGCCTTCTGGTTTCAGCGCTCATACTATAATCAAGTGTCTTGTTCTCAGGCTATTTAATGCCACATTTTCATATTTGCTTTTTTGGTTGCTAATTTTGCTGTTTAAAATGACTCCAAGCCCTAGCCCATGTGGCTCAGTCGGTTGGATTGTCATCCCATAGACCGAAAGGTCGTGGTTCAAGTTGCAGTTCAATTCTGGAGCACACGCCTGGGCTGCAGGTTCGGTCCCAGGTCGGGGCATGTACCAGAAGAAGCTGATCAATGTTTCTCTTTCATATCTGTGTTTTCCTCCCTCTCCCTCACCCCCCTTTCCCCTCTCACTAAAATTAATAAGCATGTCCTCAGGTGAGGATTAAAAACATAATAAATAAATAAATAAATAAATGAATAAATACATAAAATGGCTCCAAGAGCAGTGCTGAAGCACTGTCTAGTGTCCCTAAATGCAAGAAGGCTGTGATGTGCCTTACTGGGAAAATTCATGTGTGTTCCATAAGCTTCTTTCAGGCCTGAGTTACAATGCTCAAGGTTGTGAGTTCAATATAAATGAATCAACTATGTATGTATATATATAGCTATATATGTATACATGTGTAAATATATACACATATATAAAGGCATCTTTAAACAGAAACACAAATAAAACAAGATTATATATTGACTAGTTGATAAAAACGTTGTAGACAGCGGTTTGCGGGAACCTAACCCTGTATTTCCCACGGAGTTCATAGTTCAGTATTTGGTAATTCAGCATCTGAGGAGACATCATGGAACAGAACTGCAGTGAATAATAAGAATCACCTGTAATCAGAAAGAACTGCTTTCGGGGACAGGGATATTCGACGCCTGAGTTCCAAATGCCAAGCCCTCCTCAGGCAGAAGTGATGGTGGACGGCGCCCATGGAGTTCTCACGCGGGAGTGGTAACAGACGTGACGCAGTGTGGGGTAGGAGAGGAGGTGCACCCCGCAGTCAGCCTGGGCTTCACTGAATATGCTGTTCTGAGCCAACTCTTCGTTCAAGAACAGAGGTGGCCTCAGAGTAAGCCTGGATGTAAATAGCATCCCAGCCGACTTATTTTTAATTCATAGTTTCCAGAGGAAAGAAAAAGAGATATTGAAATAATAATATAAATATTTAAATACACAATACTCTGTTCATGTATTTCTTAAAACTTTAGTTTAGTGGCTCTGAGTAAGAGCACAGGCGCCGACCCATAGTGGGTACCTGATAAATCCTGGGAAGGGCTGTCTCTATCCGTGTATTCGTTCACCTTGACCTCAGTTCAATAAAACACCTCTGCAGCCTTGAGGCAGAATGGCATACTGGTTAAGAATTAGGTCCTGGGGGCTGAGAACTTTGCATCCAACTTTAAGCAAATTACATAATTTATCTATAAGCCTCAATTTCTACATTTGTAAGTTGGTTATAATAGTACAATATTTAATGTGTAAGGTTGTTTGAGGAATAAATGAGATAATGCACTCCAAACACTTAACAGAATGCCCAGAATATAGTAATTGTTCAATAATTGCTACGAAATATTATCATAAGTTTTTATAACTGTCACTTAAGAATCTGATGTCTGGCCTGTGCACAGCAGTTGTTGACATTTAAAGAACTTTATAGAAAATAACTCTGCTAAAAACAACTGTGTTCATTTGCTTCAATTTGGTCAAATAAGCTAAATAAAACAGTGAACAGGTTCAGTGTTGGTCAAAGAGCTTCCTGGAGAAGTAGAATATGTGACTTTCTTTTTTTTCCTTTTATTTCCTTTTTTCTTTCAAGCAGTATGTATTTAAATGTGACCTCTATTGTTATAGTTTGGTAACCTGATACCTTATAGCAAGGTATCTTTCTTGAACTACTCATTTGCTATTTGTTCTCTCTATATTTTAATACTCTTATTTCAAGCACATAGCAAAGCCTTTGCTATTTTCTGGCCTTGGGAATTTTTGCAGAGCTGAAAGCAAAAGCCCGCAGCTCTCCCCGCTTTTGTGAAAACCTAAACACAATGAAGAGATGATGCTGGGCATCCCTGAGGGAATGGGAGACAGGCAGCACTTTAGAGAGAACATGGGTGGGGTAGAGAAGGGAAGTATTCTTCTGGATGTGGGAAAGGAGAGATTACTTTCTGTAAACATGTCTGCCCCTTCCTATATCAGCCCCTGGAAGATGTGGACAGAGACCAAGGAAGGAACTCTGGGTATAGGGTTCCCAGTCTCAGCAAAATTCCTTTGCCCACAAGTGGCAAAGAAGCATCAGAGCCACAGGCCCAGGAGGGACCCTGTGAGCTGGACAATGGGACTACTGGTGTGGCTGTCATCTGACAGGCACAGAGAAAGCTCCTCCTTTGTCACTGTAAGACATTCACATACTTGATACAGGGGAAGCCCCAGTCATGACTGGAGGTAAATCCCAGCTCTCATCTCACCAAGATGAAGCACTAGAAACCAAATCCAAGTTATTCAACAGGAAGCAAAGAAGGACAGTTTTCCTGCACATAGACTTTGTGGCGTGAGAATCACAAGAGACACACAGCGAAAGGAAGGACAGAGAGGCTTCCTCAATAGGGCTGGGAAGGAGAGAGAAAGTATTACCTATAACATGAGGCTATTGTTCACCAAAAATCATTATTCTGGCTTAAGCGTTATCAAATATTTCAAGATTTTTGACTTTTCTTAAAAATGGTATTCAGAAGTAGGAATTATGGTAAAATCGTGAAAAAGCAAGTTAAAGTAACCTGTCAGATACAATTCATTGTCTAGGCTGGAAACAAAATTTAATTAAGAAGTGGAGCAAGCCTCCATTTCAGTGAAGAATGTTTAAAAAAACATATCCAATAAACCACCCAATACCAAGCTAACACTCACAGGAAAACCCTACAGGACATGCTAATTGGGGGATTATTTTCTTCCCCTCTGCATTATTTCTGACACTGAAGATGTTATTTTATTTTTCCTTTTGTCTGTGTGTTGTCATTCACTATGTCTCCCATCAATAGCTCCTGTTAAAAAAATTTTTTTAAATGTATTTATTTTTAGAGAGAAAGGGAGGGAGAAAGAGCAATGTATGGTTACCTCTCACATGGCCCTCACTGGGGACCTGGCCTGCAACCCAGGCATGTGCCCCAACTGGGAATGGAACCGGGACCCTCTGGTTCCCAGCCTGCGCTCAATCCACTGAGCTACACCAGCCGGGCTCAATAGCTCCTGTTAAACTGTCTTATATGCTGCCATTCAAATTATGCCTGCAGATAACCTATGTTAGGCCAATCTCCTTTATTCATTCACTCACTGACTCATTCATTCATTCATTCACTTAAATTTCACCCACCACCCACTCCCCTCCTCTTTGGCAACCATCAGCTTGTTTTTTATATCCATGGGTCTGTTTTTGTTTTGTTTATTTTAGATTTGACATATAAGTAAAATCACATGCTATTTGTCTTTCTCCATCTGACTTTTTCACTTAGCACAGTGCCTTCTAGTTCTTTCTATGTTGTTGCAAATGGCAAGATTTTATTTTATTTTTTTATGGCTCAGGATTATTCCATTGTATTTACGTACCACATCTTCTTTATCCATTCATCTATTAATGGACACCTATCTATTGTAAATAATGCTGCGATAAACAGAAGGATGTATATTATCTTTTTGAATTAGTGCTTTTGTTTCTTTGGATAAATATGCAGAAGTGGAATTGCTGGGTCACAGAGCAGATATATTTTTAACTTTCTGAGGCATCTCCATACCTTTTTCCACAGTGGCTGTATCAGTTTACCATTCTGATACAGAGAGATCTGATCAGATCACTGGGGAGAAATAGAAAGGGGCCGTAGGGGGAGTTTTCCCAGGCAATGATAAACAGTCTAGGACAAGATGGACTGAGAAGCTGAATGCCTCCAGAGCACAGGGAAATAAAAAGAGGGCTGGCTCTCTGGCTTGAGTGGGCTCTCGGACTTGCTTGCTGGCTCTCTTCCTCGAGGATGCCTGAATGATTGTGCTACAGGTGCCTGCATGTCCCAACAGATGGTATTTGGATGGATTTGGGGTGTGAAGGAACTCCGGGCACAGCCTAGGGTCGGGCTGGCCTGGCACAGGGTGGCAGGGTTATTCTTCTTTGTGTGTTCTAGAGGGGATGACTTCTGAGGAAGAAGCCTGCCATCCTTCCAAAATTATGTCACTTTTCTGTCTTATTTTGTTTATTTTGTAAACTAACCCTATAGAAATAAGATAATTAAAACAGGCAGAATGCTAGGAGAACTCAGGTGTTAGAGTTTAGCCTTCATTTATAGGCTTAAGTGACTAACGCTTGTGGAAAGCTGCTATTCCAAAACTGTGAAGCTTTTGAATAAAGACTCCTTTCCTTTATCACCAAACCTTTGCCTCTGGAATTTTGCCTGGAGGGTGGTAGCAGGCAGAAGAACCCCATTTGCTGTTTGGTAACAGCAATGGCAACTCTGGTGGGACCCTAGCTGCCTGTGGCTGGTCAACCCCAAGAGTGGGACTGTGGGTTTCCCAGTCTCCAGGAGTTCCTCTGCACTTGAGGTGCTGGCCACTTAAACATGCCTGGCTGGTGAAAAGGAAACAGGCTTGGGGAAAGGCTGTGAAACCAGGTCCAGATGAGGACTGCTTTGGAAAAGCCATTGTGTGGGAACCATTGTTGGGATCCTGGCATCAGCAAGACCATAGCACTGCGCATGTACAACAACCCTGTAGCAAGTCATGCAACCTTCAAGGGAAGTTGCATCAGCCAACCAGCACTGCGCATGTGCAACAGCCCTGCCGCCAATAAGCTCCCCGTTGCCCATAAAAGGCATATAGCCCCTAGAGCAAGAGGACCAATCAGTAAGACCCACGACTCCACCAAGCTTCTCCAGCAACGCCCCTCAGCCAACCAGTATATATACCCGTGATCCTCAAATAAAATTTGCAGCTTGATCAGAATCTTGTCTTGCTGCCATTCTTCGCGCCTCCTGTCCCTCTCACTCCTTCACCAACAGGTCTACCCCAGTTGACTGCCCTGCTGGCCGGGGCAAACCATGATTTGTGAGATTGGTTAGCAGAAGATTTGCTTGTGAGTACTCTTTGGAATAATAGTGTCGTCGATACCAGTTTTCTTTATGTTTCTCAGGTTTCTTGGATTATCCCGGTTATAGCTTTTGGCCTGTATGTCTGGGCCAATAAGGGCAGTTTTGTGCTGGTTCCTAGAGGGAGCCCACTGGGTAGGATTTTGGATTTTGGCAGACAGACTGGAGCATGTACTGCCATTAGCCAGTGTCCAAGGAGGTGTTGATTAATTACTGTAATACTGTGTGGCCTACATATGTTTTGCATTGTGAGGAAAGGTGGCCCGTGCATGGCTCCCTAAGTTACTGTACCATCATGCAGTTGAAACAGTATTGCCAACAGTTAGACAGATGGGATGAAATTTGTTATGTCAATGTACTTATATTGTTGTATAATAGGGTTTTGCCAGGGACAGAGAATTTCTTGATGGTACAGAGAAGGGAGGATGCCTCAAAATCCCTTCCTAATAGTAAGACACAGGAAGGAAGGGAGAATGAGGAGATAAACCTCATCAATATTCTGAACCCAGGGGACCCAGCGTTGGTGGCAGGAGGAGCTTTCACACCACCACCCCCTTCACAAGCTGCGCCTGAGTAGAGACCACAGAACCAACAGCTCCACCTCTGTATGATGAGCGCTGGGTCTCACTCTCAAAGACCTGTCATGGTACCCAATTTGGCCAGGAGGAATCCCTATCCAGAGCAAGGCAGTTTCCTTGGAGGCAATATCTTACTGGTGGGATAAATCAGGAAGGCCAGCCCACTGCCTACTATTGGGCCCATACTCCATTCTCCACTTCAGACTTACAGAATTGGAAGAACTCCAACCCTTTAAATAGAGACGATCCCCAGAGAATGGCAGATCTTATGGACTCCATTTTTGCCACTCATCATCTAAACTGGGCAGATATATAGGCTCTCCTAAATATCTTGTTAACTGCAGATGAGAGACGTATGGTTATAAATAGTGTTAATGAAGAGGCCCAATGTCTCCACCAAGAGAATCTTGATGGGACCCCGGACCCAGCTGGGGCAATTCCCTTGACAGAGCCTAACTGGAAGCCAGGTTGTAGGGGCCTAGCCTTCCTGGAACATAACTTTCTGTTATGGGATGCCCAAACAGAAGAGCCTAAATATGATACTGGCTGCTCAACAAAGACCAGATGAGGACCCTTCTGAATTTTTTGAGAGGATATATCAGGCCTATAGAAAGCACACTGATGCTGACCCAGAGGCACCAGAATATGTGAGGACAGTAAACATGATTTTTATTGGGCAAAATGCCCTGGATATTGGAAGGAAACTCCAGAAGTTAGGTGGGGCATTGGGAATGAATCTCTCTCAGCTGGTAGACACTCCCTTTAGAGTTTACAACGCCCAGGAAGCGAGGAAGGTAAACCAGGCCACGGTGTTCTTAGAAATAGGGTGGCGAGGCCAAAGGAGGAAGCAGGAAGCAGGACCCCCAACTGCTGTTCAGTAGCAATCCCACCAACAGAGTATAATAAGGAGTCCCCTTTTTCCCCACATTCTCACCAACACTTGCTATTTGCTGATTTTTTTTTATGATAGACATTCTGACAAGTATGAGGTAGTATCTCATTGTGGGTTTTTGTTTGTTTTTTACATTTCCCTGATGATTAGTGACATTGAACATCTTTTCATATGTCTATTGGCCATCTGTATGTCTTTTTTGGAGAAGTGTATATTCAGGTCCTCTGCTTGTTTTTTAAATAGACTGTTTTTTGGGTGTTCTTTCAGTGTCAAGTTGTATGAGTTCTTTATATATTTTTATATTAACCTCTTATGGGACGTATCATTTGCAAACATCTTCTTCCATTCAATAGGTTGCCTTTTCATTCTGTTGATGGTTCCCTTTGCTGTGCAAAAACTTTTTAGTTTGATGTAGTCCCATTTGTTTATTTTTTTCTTTTGATGTCCTTGCCTGAGAAGACATATGTAAAAAGATATTATTAATACCTATGTCAAAGAGTTTATGGCCTCTATTTTCTTCCAGAAATTTTATGGTTTCAGGTCTTACATTTAAGTCTTTAATCCATTTTGAGTTTATTTTTGCATATGATGTAATAAAGTGGTTCAGTTTATTTCTTTCTTCCTTTCTTTCTTTCTTCCTTCCTTCCTTCCTTCCTCCCTCCCTTCCTTCCTTCCTTTCCTTTTTGTTTTTTTTTTGGGGGGGTGGATGTTATCTATTCAGTTTTTCCAGCCCCAATTATTGAAGAGACTCTCTTTATCTGATTGCATATCCTTGCCTCAGTTGTTCAATAGATTAATTGAACATATAAGTGAGGATTTATTCCTGGGTGCTCTATTCTATTTCATTGATCTACATATCTGTTTTTATGCCAGTACCATAGTTTTGATAATTGTAGCTTTGTAGTATAGTTTGATATCAAGGAGCATTATGCCTCCCACTTTGTTCTTTTTCAAGTTTTCTTTGACTATTCAGTGTCTTTTGTGGTTTCATATATGTTTTAGGATTAGTTCTAATTCTAAGAAAAATGTCATTGGGTTTTTAATAGTGATTGCATTGAATCTGTATATTTTTTAGGTAGTAAAGACATTTTAATAATGTTAACCCTTCCCATCAATCAGCATGGTATATCCTTCCATTTAATTGTATTCTCTTCAAGTTCTTTCTTCAATGTCTTACAATTTTCAGAGTACAGGTGTTTCACCTCTTTGGTTAAATTGATTCCTAGGTATTTTATGCTTTTTGATGCAATTGTAAATGGGACGGTTTTCTTAGTCTCTCCTTCTGATTGTCATTGGTATATAAAAATTCAACAGATTTTTATATCCTGCAACTTGACTGAATTTATTTATTCTAATAGTTTTTGGTGATGTCTTTAAGGTTTTCTATATATAGTATCATGTCATCTGCAAATAATGACAGTTTACTTCTTTCTGCCAATACTGAAGATTTTAATGAAAGGAAACGAGATTACCAAGATGGTATTGAGGTGATTATAACAGATTAATATTGGCTCATAAGAGTAACCTTAATAAAACCATTGTATGTTTTAATCTCTAGTGTTCTGTAAAAGATAGAATCAGCCCTGGCCAGGTGGCTCAGTTGGTTGGAGCATTGTCCCATACACCGGAAATGGTGCAGGTTTCATTTCCGATCATGGCACATACCTAGGTTATGTGTTGGGGCATGTATGGAAGGCAACTGATTGATGTTTCTCACTAGGAACCCATCTGTATCAGTGTACCAGTTGGTGTTGTTGTGAGAGGCTGCATTCAGCTTCAGTGAACTTTTTTGAAGACTCTTTCAATATATTTGCCCGTTTTCTGATGGGGATTTTGTAAGCGCACCTGTCCACACTGTGCTGAATGATCAGCAGGTTTTGACCAAAAATACCCAGAATGACTCCCATGCCCCACCCTCCCTATTCACCTGATCTCGCCCCACGTGACTGTTTTCTTGTTTCCCCAGATGAAAAAAAGTCCTCAATGGTGAAACAAAAAATGGCAGAAACACTAAAAGGCATTAAAATCAACAAGCTCAAAAACTGTTTTGAGCAGTGAAAAAAAAAATGCCTCAGTAAGTGTATTGCCTCAAATAGAGAGTACTTTGAAGATGATTGAAGTTTAAACATGTAAGAATACATAATTTTTTATAAACAGATTCCAGTTTTCTGGGTCCCCTCTCATATGTGCCAGGAGTGGTGGGTCAATGTTAGTTGTTATCTGTTATCTGTTAGAGACCATCTGCCCCATCCAAACACACAATGCTGACGACCTCTAGCTGATGGTGTTCCTCTGAGAGGATGATGGCCCATCAGGGCAAGCCTTCCAATTTGTAAAAGTGACCTAGCCCTTCAGATTTTCAATGTGAAAATTCTAAATTTTTAAATGTTGGCAAGTAGTTCAAAATATTAAAAAACACACTACTGTTCAGAGAAAGCATATCTTCCATGGGCTGTCAGCTTGTGGCCTTTGCTATGGACATATTGATGCAATTGACAATTTGGAAATTTAGAGGCATGTTTCAAGAGCATGTGTACATGAGAGTCTGTGGGGGAGAAGGTTGTGGTGTGTTTAAGAGTGAAGAAATACACCCCGGCTGATGTAGCTCAGTGGATTGAGCGCGGGCTGGGAACCAGAGGGTCCCGGTTCGATTCCCAGCCGGGGCACATGCCTGGGTTGCGGGCCAGGTCCCCAGTGAGGGCCATGTGAGAGGTAACCACACATTGCTCTTTCTCCCTCCTTTCTCCTCTCTCTGAAAATAAATAAATAAAATCTTAAAAATAAAGAGTGAAGAAATACAGAGGAGAAGACAGATCAAGTGGCTTTGCTCTTATACCCTAAGCCCTTCATAATTTATATTTATCCCTGCTCTGTTTCTGCTTGGCCATAAATCAAACCCCCCTGAGAAGCCCAGCACATAAATGTTACTTGGAATGCAGAGTTGGACGTGACCTCTTGCCTGGCCCTTGTGGAATGTGGATCAGTGACTTCTCAGTTATGATACTAATCTTCAAAGCTCTTCAAAAGAAACACTCCATTCCAGAATCTTAGCTCAAGAAACTACAGATGCTGCCATGGAGGTGTGTCATCCCCCTCTAGCCAGAATTCTCTGGAAAGTCAGAAAAGCCTTTTCTCATCACTTGTTAACTTCAGTTACAGGGCAAACTTGTCTAGGGCGAAGCAAGTGAGGCACTTAGGGATGCAAAATTTAAGGAAACTAGAGTATTACTTGGCCATTGAAAGAAATAAAGTACTGATGCATGTTACAACATAGGTGAACCGTGAAAAAATTATGCTAAGTGAAAGAAGCCTGTCACAAAAGAGTACATATTGTATGATTTAATTTATATAAAATGTCCAGAATAAAAACATCCGTAGAGGTAGAAAGTAAAGTAGTGGTTGCCTGAGACTGTGGGGGAGTGGGGGTAAGTGCACAAATGTGAAGTGGATGCTGGCAGGTACCAGTTTCTTTGTGGGGGATGAAGATGTTCCGAAATGGATTGTGATGATGATTACACAACTCTGTGAACAGACTAAAAAGCATTGGCTTGTGTACTCTAGATGGGTGAATTGTATGCTTTGGAAACTATATTTCAATAAAACCATTATGAAAATAAGTAAACAATAAAGACGCAGTTGTCCCTCAGCTGGAAGTTTCTCTTGAGCCTGAGGCTTAAGTTGCCTTTAGCTCAAAACAATTTGTGCATCACTGAGGCACATCTTGGGGTGATCCATTCTGGAACCCCACACTACTCAGTGTGGTCCATGGAACCACAGTTTCTTCATCTAGGCATTTGCCAGAAATACAAAATCCTCTAGTCCCACCCAAGACCTACTGCAGGAAAATCTGCATTTTTCTCAATGTTCCCAGTGATTATCATGAATGCTAATGAATGTAAAACCACTGTGGTACGTTTACACAATGGAATATTACACAGCAGTAAAAGAGAAGAAATTCTTACATTTTGCAACAACCTGGATGGACCTGGAGAAAATTATGCTAAATGAATTAGCCAATTAATGAAAAAAATACCACATGATCTCACTTACATGTGGAATCTAATGAACACAATAAACTAACGAACAAAATAGTTAGCAGAAGCTTTGCTACATTAAATAGACTATCGGCTGCTGGAAAGGCGGCTGCGGAGGGTGGAGGAGCGGAAGAGGATAAAAGATGGTGTCGGGATTAGCGAAAGAACATTCATTCACAACACACGAGCACGGGCAGCAATAAGGGCACTGGCGGGGGAGGGGAGAAAGTGAGCTTGGGAGAGTTGGAGAAAGGGAGAAAAAGCGGAAACAACTGTAACAGCATAAAAAATAAAACAATACATTTTTAAAAGTTCACCCCAGATCTACTGAGGCAGTATGCACATTTCACAAGATCCTCAGCAATTATTGTGCATGGTGAAGCAGTAAACTAACCACCTAGCTGAACTTTCCAAATTTATCAACTTTTATAAATATTGTGTAGGAAACTTATGTTCTCTTAAATGTTCTAACAATCTACATAACTTTAATACATTTTACTTTCTACTCACATGTTTAAATCAATTACTCAAGTATGTATTTTGAATTGGCATTAGAAAGCCAATGGTTAATTCAATAGTATAAATTTTCTCAAATATTACAAATACATAAAATATCAAATATGCACTCTTTCTATTTCCATATTAAAATTATAATTTTGAAATATCTCCAACTTCTTAATACTTAATTTTAACTACTGGGTTTTGAGGGATCCTTATCTACCAACAATAAACAATTATATCATCCCACTTAATTTTAGCTCACTGGTTAATTTTATTAATTATTTAAAGAACTAATCCCAATCCTATATATGCGCTTTCAGAAAATGGAGTGAAAGAGCATTTCTAAGATCATTCTATGAGGGCAGTATTTCCCTGATAAAGACATCAAAAGAAAACTACGGACAAATGTCTCTCATGAATTTAGATGTAAAAATCCTTTTTAAAAATTAGCAAACTTAATTTGTGAATATGTAAAATGATTACCACTGTAATCCAGTGGGATTTATCTCACATGATTTTGGAGTCATATTCTTACGTGAGTTTTGGTGCCACTGTACCTTTAGACAGTACAATGTTAACAGATTGGCTTCTAGATCTTTCTTATGGCTTTGTCTAGTCAGTCAGAAATTTTAGGTGCAGTCCTTATACTGAGAAGTGACTGTTGTTATTATTATTATTTAAGAAGTACAGCAGGATTATATAGAAGGTGCAATGGACATTTAAAGGAGTCTAGTTTGGTGTGGAGAATCAGGGACTTATGTTGACCCCATAGGAATGTGGTTTTGTGCCTGAGAAGGGAGCAGATATGATGAAATATTCCACAAGGAGAAGGAATATAGGTGTAATGTGAGCTGTGTTTTTGTTCTAATAGAAAGGGAGTGAGCAAGAAACCAAGAGGAGAGATACATGAGCAAGTTCAACCTAAGGATGCTTTTCTTTTAAGTCAGTGTTCTAACAATAAATATAAAGCCCTCACTCACCCCTGCACGTTACCTCAGGCAGGTGCCTAACAACACTACTTTCTTTTCCCTTTTGGGAGAATAATTTTTAAATAATCACACCATATAGTAATTGTACATTACCTTTGTTTTTAATTAGGAACTCAAGATCAGAAGTAGGTTTCCTCACTACTTTGGAAATAAGCAGCACATCTGGCTGGCTCCCAATGATTTGATAACTCATAAATTTTTGTTGGCCGAACTTACTGTGGTTACTTTTATTCCCTCCCTGATAACTTTTATTTCCTTCTATGAAACTTCAAGGGCTTCCTGTGGGACAAAGATTATGGGAGCAAGTAGGATGGGCTAAGACCTTGCCACCCCAAAATATGCTTCTTTGGGATATGGGATATTTTATACTGCTTATTTTTAATAAAATACTAGGGAAAAGCCTTTAAACTTCTTCCTAATTGTCTAAAAGAATTTAAGAGGGCCTGCTCCTGGAAGGGAGGGTAACATCATAGATGACTATAGGTTAACATGAACTAGTGGGTGTGTGATAGGCGGGGGGAACCTAGCAGGACTCCTTTGATCAAAGTCTTCTCTGTGTTCCATCGTTACAGGTGGCCCAGCAAACATGTAGTCACTAAGCATATGCTCTTCCATCTCCATGTGGAGTGCCTTCTTGTCCTTTGAAGTCCCAAACCACAATGCCAATTTATAAGCCTTAAGGCTTCATTCAATCTGTCCTCGAATCCCACACTCTCATGGAGCATCTGTATGTACATATGTAATAAATTTGGTTATTTTCTCCCATTAACCTGTTTCATGTTAATTTGATTATTAGACCTGGTAGAAGAATTTAGAGAGATAAAAGGAATATTACTTTTCCTCCTCTATAATCATTTGAAGACATTTGTGTTAAATGAGTATTGTGATGTGTCTTTATAGTCGGCCATATACAATGGCTGAGTCCCTTGAGAACAGTTCCAGGCTGAACTGAAGTTTAGGGAAATTAAGTGACTCCCCTGTCTAGAAGGAGGTGGGGCCAGGCTTTTGAGTCAGGCAGAGAAAGGTCCCAGGGCAGAAGCGGTTTAGTTAAATTTGTATTGTGTGTTAAAGACTGAGGTATTCATATCTTTTACTGGGACCACAGGCAAGGTATTTCATGTATATGAGCCTCATCTTCCTAATCTGCAAAGTGGCTCCTTCTTCATTGGGTTGTTGGGGGGATGAATGAGAAAGTGCAGGCCAAGCACTTAAGGACATTTAAGGGTTACCTAAACTCCCAAAGGCTCTGAAGGTCAACAAGTGAATTAAAAATAAATTGGCATCACTGGTAACCCTCGGAGAGGGGACTCGGGGGGCCCTCCACTCCCAGGATCTGTGATAACTATGGACTTCACAGGTTTTTATTAAAAACAACCAACCAACCCACCCCTGAAATTCAAAAATTGTTTCAACAACCCCATTGCTGCTAAATAGATTTATCTACCCATACTCTTTTCCTTAATTCTATTTGGCTTCCCAAAGGTTTCTTATTTTTTGGCATGTGAAGGTGTGACTCAGCGCCTGGTAGGCACACCGGGCTTGAAACTAGAGAAAGGGACAAAACCTCTCAAGCAGTGGTCTTTCTCTTGGGTAAGGCGCTCGCAGGCCAAGTCTCCCCTCCCTATGGGGGCCCCCTGGGAGACAGACAAGAGGGTGTACACGCCTGCTACCTCCCCCTCAGGGCCAATTCCAGCGCCACGACGAGCTGGGAGGTAGGGAAGGGGCTTGTTACATGTGGCGCACACGCTGCGGACTTCATAGCCACGAGTCTGTCTCTAACCTGCCGGACTTCCCCTTCCTCTTTGCAGCCCCGCGCCAGGCGCGGGGGCGGGGCTCGGCCTCCGCGGAGTGGCGGTGGGCGGAGCGCCACAGGGGTGCCCGCGGCCATAAGGGCGCAGCGCGCGCACCGGCGCCGGCGAGCTCAGGCTTCCGCACTTCATCCCCTCGTCCGTGCCCTGCACAGGCCCCGCGCGCCACCGCACGCCTGCGCCCCCACTGTCCAAGTCCCCTGCCCCGCATCAGGGACATCCCCGCCCCGCTCGCCGGGGCCTCAGGAAGGAGCTGCTGGCCTCAGGCTGCTCGTCTCTAGCACCATGCCCCGCATCGATGCCGACCTCAAGCTGGACTTCAAGGATGTCCTGCTCCGACCTAAGCGAAGCAGCCTCAGGAGTCGAGCAGAGGTGGGGCTCTTTGAAAGCCGCAGTGGGGTGGGATATTTTCTGGGTGGCGCGGGGGAGGTGGGTGGAAGGCGGTGCATTGTGGTAATACCTTACCAGCTTTTCTGTATCTGAGGGTGGCGGGGGTGCCCACCCCCTGTGCCTGCTCCCTCTCCACCAGCTGAGGAAGGGAGAGCCAGCTGGTTCCCTGCCAGGACAGGAGGTTTCTTCAAGGGGCCCAGCTGGGGCCTACAATTCTAAATCCGGCTGGCGGAGTTGGCCAAGGGAAGTACACTTTAGAACTAGACCACGGAGGAGCAAAGATGAAGTGGCCAAGTGGTGAGAAAGCGTGGGGAGGCCGGAGGGGTGCGTTTAGGGAGAAAAGGACACAGTGGAGCCAGATCGGGAAAGGAGAGGAAAAACAAGGGAAGATCCTTGTGAATTTGGCTCTGTCTCAGCGAAAAACTGCTGCTGGTTGAGAGTCAGATCCAGCAATGGAATTTCTTTTAGATAACTGAAAAACTGGGAAACTTAAGGATAAAAAGTTTAGGGTGTACTTTCCGCATTTCAGTGACCATGCTGGGAGTGAGGCTGGGGACCTGTACCTGGCGGCACCCCTCCTACACGGTCAGCCAAAGTCCAATTCTGTCCTAGAGAAGCTCAGAGCACTGGGGGGCAGGCGTGGGGCTGGGTGGCAAACTGGATCCAAGCCTGAAGAACAGGTGGACACTGGGCTGGAAATAGTCTCTGGGTGGGGGTAGGGATGCCCCTGCTGGTGAGGAGGAAGGTCAAACTCTGAAGGGTAAACTAGCTGCACAGAAAGGCAGAGTTCCATGGAGTAGTGTGGGCTGGTGACAATGGCTTTGCCTGGTCTGCTGAGAGCCGAAGAGGAAGGTGAGGAAGCTGGACTGGGTCTGAAGACTGGGGCTGCAGGAATAAACCGGAGAAGGCTGAGCCAGCGCACTATTCCTTACACTCCACTCTAACGACCATAAATAAATTGGCGGGCTGCCCACTGATGCCCAGGCCCGGCTGCAGTGCCTGGTGCTGCCAGCCAGGGGCTTGTTTGGATTAGAGAGGCCTCCTGCTTTAGCCAGTGACCAGAACCAAGTCACCTTCTCTAGCAGGAGGGTTGGCAGGCTGCAGCCAGAGAGGACAGGACAGGACTGGAGAAGGCAGCAGAGGAATGGTTAACCCTTATCATGCTAGCCTAGGTTGAATGACTATGTGCCTGTCCTTCATCATGTTCTTTTGGGTGCTAAAGAGCAGGGCAGAGTCAAGAAATAAAATTAGACAGTTTGCATGGCTGGCCTGGCCCTCCCCAAGTATAAGCTGTGGTCAGTACCTAAGGCCAGACTAAGACAAGATGTGGGGATTCTAGGCAGACTCGTAATGTAATGGCCTCAATATTCTTCAAATATTTGTTCAGAATTCACTTAGTAGAGAGGAACTATTAAGAAAAATTATATGTTTAAAACAAGGATATATTGTATGTATTTTCTGAACCAGGAAACATCTTGAGAAGGTAAAGCATTTTGAATTAATGTAATAGAATGAATTACTCTTTCCTAGGGAATAGTATGATGTCATTTGGTTTCATAATTTGGGCTGATTGAAACTATTAATGTCCTGGCCTCTGATAGCGCCTTACAAACTACATGTACACATTGCAATGAGAACTCTGTGTCCTTGGGAAAGGTTTTCATATTTCTACTTTTGTGGGAGTTTGCCAGCTCTGTGCCTGGAAACCTGAGCTAACTGGCATTGCCTTTCCAGTTGGTTCCTGTCATAGTTTAGCTCCCTGGCGTCCCAGGCAGCTGCCTGGCTGGCTACCCCTCACTACCCAACTGCCTGCTTCCCTGCTGGGGAGGGACGTAGTCAGGCCCGGACCTCGTCAGGCTTCTCATCCCCTCTCAATGTTTTCTCAGTTTGCTTTGTGGATGCCTGAAATGTTTTTCTCAGCAGATTAAAAACTTTTCATTGCACAATCCGATAAAAGCCACATGTATGCCCTCTGGCAGAAGTCACACCTGAATGCAGTTTGGAAGCTGGATCGTGAGTGACTGGTAAATGGCCGACTTTGAGCTGAACCAGAGAGCAGGTCTGAGTGGAGCCAGGATGGAAAACATATCCCGTGAGGCCAGAGTCTGGCTAAGAAGGGAGAGTTTTGACCATGGATAAGATCGATTACTGAGACAGTTTTGCTTTGAGCCAGGCCTAGTGAACAGGAAATGGAGAGAAAGTAATGTCCCACTTGGAAGTTGGAGTGTTCCTGTTAGGGCATTTCCACAAATGTCACATAAAATGAATCTGAAGTCACCTTCCAGAGGCAAGGGGTACAGGTGGAGATGGCCCAGGTGGCCTCACAGAGAGAAATGAAGGTACCAGATGGGTGACCTGCATTTCTCAACTGGCTGTGCGTTCATCACCTTCACCCCAGTCTTCACAAGCCCCGGCACGGAAGAGCAAAGTGCCACAGGGCTGTGGGAGGAGGCATTTGGGTCATCTTGTCTGAGGAATTGACGTTGGTTGACTGACGTTTATTTTCTGAGGTCTTTATCTGATGGCCCTGGAGCCTGCATGCCCTTGATTCCCTGAGCACATTCTTTTTCAGGACCCATTTCTGGCTCAGATGTCCCAACTTAGTCCTTATGCTAGTAAGATTTTTTTTTTTGCAAAATGAAAACCTAATGCAACTCTGACTTTGGAAGTCAGGTATTGAGGAGAATTTCCATTGGAAAACTGCCCACTTGTCCCAGAACAGGGAAGCATGACACGGCACGGTGAGTGCTACATCTCCGTGAACGTCTGTGGTCGTTTTTCACCAGTGGTCCCGTGAGAAGAGATGTGGTCCGGCCTGAGCAGGCCTCGACCGGGGGTGAGACATGGCGGGTGGAGAGGATCTAGGGCTGGGAAAAAGGAAATCCGGGTTGCAGTGCAAGCTCTTCACAGATTGATTATGACCTGTGCCTCTGGATGAGTTTCCCAAGGCTGTTGTAACAGAGCAGCATGAACTGGGAGGCTTCCATAAAAGATATTTGTTGTCTCACAGTTCTGGAGGCTGAGGTCCCAGATAAGACGTTGGCAGAGTTGGTTCCTTCTGAGGGCTGTGAGGGAGAATCTGTCCCAGGCCTCTCTCTCCGGTGGTTCTCAGGGAATCTCAGGTGTTCCTTGGCTTGTAGATGCGTCACCCTGATCTCTACCTTCATCTTCACGTGATATTCTCTCTTTCTGTGTGTCTGTGTCCACATTTCCCCCTTCCAGAAGAACAGCAGTCATATTGGAATGGACCACCCTAATGACCTCATTTTACCTCGATCATCTGCAAAGACCGTATTTCCAAACAGGGTCATTGGTTAGGACTTCAACATCTTTGGGAGGAGACACAAACCATAACAGCTTTGCTCTGTAAAATTATGAGAGTTTGACTAGACTTGTTATTCGTGGATGCCTCCGAATCCACTAGGAAGACACTCCAAAAATACACATCTTGTCTCCAACACAAAGGTTCTGATTTATTACGTCTGAGGCAGCCCGAGCATGTGTATTTTGGACACCATCCTGTGATGATTCTCATGTGTGCGAGGATGCGCCGGACTGGCCACGGGAGCCCGTGGCTGTCTGGTAACGTGCAGTTGCATGTGCTTCACTGAGAACTGATGGTGACGCTTCCAGCGGACAGAGCGCATCTAGAGGGTTGGGCTGGGCTGGGCCCACAAATCATGGCTCGAGAAAGGCTGGGGGCGAGAGCAACATACATCATTCTTGCCCCTTGACCCGATGTTAACTTATTCCACTTGGGATCCAGCAGGACTGCCAAGATGAGAGGCATTGTCCCTGCACTTAGACTTAGTGGTCTACAGGTGACACAGATAACGAACAACACAGTTAATAAGAGAATGGCTTTAATCAATACCATCCACACATCTAGGCAAAAGGGTCCCCTGACCCCTCCTTCTGGACAGGGCCTGTGGGCTGTGCTGTTGCTTCTGTGCCCCTCTCCAGGTACTCAGGATCCTGGATTTCTCTGTGCTCTTGACATGGAGCTGGTTCCAAGGCCTGCCCCCAAGGTGTGTTTTCTCAAGAGCCATCTGTGCTGCTGGTACGCTTGCCTCTAACCTCAGCGAGTGGCTAAGTGGCAGGCGTTTGTTGGAGTGGAGGCGTGGGTGTGCATGGGACTTAGTGTGAGGACTAGGGTTTGCACACAAGGATTTGGGTGGGAAGAGGAGGGGCTGTGGACTGCCCGCCCAGGCTGGCTCCCTGTGACATCATGTTCTGGTGCTTTCCAGGTCAGTAATGAAATTGTGTTTGTTAAGGTAGGAGGATAGAACTAAATTTACACAGCACCGTGTTAGCTTGCCTTATACGCTTGCGGTAGTTAGCAATGTGGTAGGGGCCTCCATCTGTACTTTCGGGACTGCTGATGTTGGCAGCTTCAGTGAAGATATGTGTAAAGAGCCACAGAAATATGTACTTTTGAGGCTGGTCTGTTGTGTGTGTGTGTGTGTTGATTAGGTTGAGAAGATAGTTTTATTTGTCATTTTTAGAATTGAGGATTGCACAGAAGCTGCCATATGGAGAAGACTAGGATTGAGGGGGAGAGTTCATTGCTGAGGCTGACCTTTTCCATGAAAAACCACAGGGTTTTCTTTTGTTGTGTGTGTGCATACTGCTGATAGGTGTTGGACTGCCAAGAAAAACCCTTTGTGAGCTCAGCTGGGTGTGCAGTCTAGCATCTCTTCTCGCGCGTCTTGGGAGGAGTGTAAGAGTAATTTGAGACCAAGGAATTCTGATTATTTTAAGCCTGAGGCCATGAGTAGCACAGAAGGTTGCAACAAATAGACCCTGGCAATTATAGTTCATAATTTAAATATAACTTGCTTTCGCTGAAGTAGAATCAAGAATCATAATGAGGAGGTCGAGAAAGGGATGACCCGCCCCATATGCTCAGGCAGTGACAGCATGTCATTTCCCCTAGTGATTGCTGTATCAGGCCAGTGTGGACATACTTATGACATCACTCTCCCAGGAAGCCCGGTGGACAGAGAGCCCCTGTGTGGAGAAGCAAGAGACAGGAAAAGCTTAGGAAGCCTGAGGTGTCCCATGCTGTTTTTTGACATGTTGATTGCAAAGTGAAACTTGTCTGAAATGAAAAAGAATAAAAGAAGGAGCTAGGTAAACACGGGTGGGCAATGATCACTGCTGATGTGCCTTCGAAGCCAGGATTCGTGTAGGTAGATCCAGCGTATTTCAGAAGCTGAAGAGTCACACCTGTGTTCCTCTCGCTGGTTCTCCTTGGGGTCTGTATCCATCAGGGTCCAGCCAAGGAAACGAACAGAGCTAAATATTTAAAATAGGGAATTTAATGCAAGATACCCTGACACCGCTGAGATGCCAAATGAGATATTGAGGCACCCCAGGGATTGGCAGCAGTGAGAAACCACTTCCAAAGGGGAGAAGGCGATCTTACTGAGGCTGGGGGGCTAGGATCACCCCCTGAAAGCTGGCAGTAAGATCCTGCAGGCCATGGCAGGGGGTTCTGGGAGAACTACCCTGACTACACACAGGCCTTCTCCTCCCAGCTTCCTAACTCTCCCCCAGTTTGCTGCTCAGTGACCCCCATTGGCTGAACCCAGCCAGAAACCAATCTGGGAAGTGGAACCTGCAGGGGGTGGCCTCTGTGTGATCAGAACATGGCAGGAGGGGGCGAGGATTGGATCTGCAAACATCCAGGCCTGGGATCTGCCCTGGGTCAAAGAAGTGATTGCGACTCTGCTCGCTCTTGGTGAGCACCTCCTGGCACACTGCTTTTGCTGAGCCCACCATCACGGCCAGCTCTCCTGGTAGCAGAGTTAGTCATACATGCCCTGAAGATGCAGTTACAATAGAATTGGAGGGCCCTCCCTCCAGCTGTTGGCGAGTCAGAGGAACAAGCCTTTATGTGCGGAGACATATGGTTGCAGTGCACTCGCCCAGCTCTTTGAAAGATGCTCCTAATTAGAGAACAGCTGAGCGGGTTGAAAGGGCAAGGAACGAATGGTTTACAGCTCAATGCAGGGCG